>JBAWJQ010003952.1:0-74189 GCA_037783105.1 Bactrocera zonata
ATGTACAAGCCACCAATAGGACAAACACGCATTTAACAAGCCGCAGTAGAAGTTTGAAATTAATATGCTACATTTTAATTTGCAACACCTTTTCCCCTCAAAGGTTTAACGGGTCATGTGGATAAAATATATTATAAATATTCCTTTCTGAGGTTGGAAGCTTATTCCAATCGTAAGATTGAGGTGAACCGTTAGAAATGTCCAATCAGCTGTTGTTTTTTGAGAATTGTTAAAACTATTAAAGAGCTCTACTGGCTACCTAAAAGAGATGATTTTTAGAATTAAAAAAACACGAACTTATCAATTTTAAATTTCACTGATATATTTTTACATATTTTTAAAAAAAGGTACAGTAAATCACGCAAGCGAAGTTGAAAACACAGAGTTACCTCTTAAGTAGCAAGTCATTCGTAAAGATGTGAAAGTTGGGCCCAACGAAGTTTTTAGCAATTATCTAGATCTTTAAGCTCTTCTAGAATATATTTCCTTTCTCTAGAATCCCCCTCTACGTTCTAAAATGTATCAAACTTAAAATTTATCTTATACATAGAAAAAGTCAATACAATTTCACCGTATTGTGAAAATATTAACATTTTTTTTTTATTTTTTATTGCAAAATATATTTTTTTTGCTGCAGTGCATTTGAATTGTATTTCCTGTTTATATTTAGAGCCCACGCGTTTTAATGGTTTCCTCCAGATGCTGGAAGTCTTGCTACTATGTATTTTTATTGTCAAAAAGGAAGAGTATCTATTGCCCGTTATAACTGTGCAATACAACTTTGTTGCATCTGTCGATTTAAACACAACACGTGCTCATAAAAATAATGAAATAATTAAAAATATAATTTTACTATATTTTTAGTGTTTTTACAAATATACGTACATATAAAAATACTGACCTTTTTTATTACAAATCACTTAAATAAATATGTATTTATGTGTGCATTTTTAAATGGCGTCTGTGTGTCATGCATATATTCTCTATTGAGTTTTGTTTTGCTTAGCTGCTTCTGTCGCTTTATTTTGTGTTGGGTACTGTACGTAGAATCATGTTGTTTTTCATTTCGAAAATATGCTGCATTCCCAGCCAATGCATTCAACAAACAGCAAGCGAGCTAGCGAGGCAATTCCAATAGCGCAGCCAGGCCAATCGACGTCAACAAACCGAGCGACGACCAGCCGAGCATCGAAACAAACAATGGTGCAACCAGCTTAACTGGTGGCATCTGGTACGCTACATACATACATACGTACATACTACGTAGATGGTGATGATGCAGATGACGACGATGATGATGTTGTGCACATATCAACAAAAACAAAGCTGCAGCGTTGTGCCAGTTTATTTGTTGCAGTCAGTCGTCGAGCTCGAGAGCTGCGTTGCATCTGTTTTCTCCGGTGTTCGTTGCAGCCGGCATCTGAAATGTTGTTGACATCTTTGTTGTTGGTATTTTCGCCTATGCTCTCCATCTCTCTCCTGCACACTCAGTCGCTCTATGTTGCGGCTGTGCTGCCTTTTCGAAATTATTTTCTCTTTTACGAACCTATTCGTTTACCATCTGCTTTCGCTCTTTGCATTTGTGCATTTGTTTTTATTGCATTTCTAAAATTTTTTCCCTTATTGTATATTTTCTCATTGGATATGCCATTGCATCCAAATGTCAATAAAATAATAACAAAAACAACAACAACATTGCCATTGCCTATTTTAAGGTGTTTGCCTTTTCCGTTGTGCATCTTTTCTATACATATTCTTTTTTTTGCTTTTGTTTTGATTTGATTTGCTGTACAGTTGCATACATAAAAATATACATAGTATGTATGCATATGTACATATGAACTTATGTATGCATATTGTTGCATGCGTTCAATTAATAAACAGCATTGAGCTTACTTAGATCTGTAACATAAAGGACGGAAAAGTTGTTTTTTTTGGTGACTTTTTATCTTTTGAGTTTCGAAATAGAACACGTCTCGAGTTTCCCAAAAGGGGCAAAATAATACAATATATCGCCTTAAAAAGTGTTTGGGCTTATGGAGTTTATGGTGCCTAACCTGGTGACCCCCCTGGAGGACCCGACTATCGTGTAAATGTAGTTTTTAACTTGGAGGTTACATTTGACCCTGTCTGACTACACTACACTTTCACATTATAAGCCCCGGCTAGGATGCGCCTTTTATTAGATTGTTGGACAGTCTCGTTACTATAAATTATACCGTTCATGAACATATTATCCTCAGCTACCTTGTCAAAGATCACTATCGCGACCTCACATCCTAAATATTAACCAAAATGTATTGAATCGATCTACTTGATGCCAAAACTCTGATTTTCAAGCAGTGTTTGTCTAAATTTTTCGATGTACTCGTTATTAACAGAGGTGGATGGACTACTCTCATAAGACAAGTTTTCCATGGTTTTACAACTTCATTGCTTCGTGCCACTCAAATACTTGTGTTCGTGATAAAGTAGACTCCCTAAACCACTTATGCAACATTTTGAACGATTCCGTAACAGTGCTTCCATTGAAAGCAGAAAATTTTTCCGCAAACTCTTTGAAATTTTCTTTGGTAAAAATATTTCGACTAATTTCTTTATTTTTTTTACTGTGCTTGGCCGTGTAAAGTATTGGTCATGAACTCGCCTACCGCTGGAAAAGCAACTTTGGACTTCAAATGTGTTACAAAAATAAGTCACTTCCAAGTTCTCCAAAACTGAATAAAGCAACATTAAAATATAAAAAAAAACTCCCAAATAAATAAGCGAATAATAAATACTTCAATTAGGGTTTCCCTTATGTATTACAGACTTAAATGGAACAACTGAGACACTTTTGTAATTTATATTATCCTTCTAATATATAGTATGTGTATATATGTATTTAAGTATATGAAAGTATCTTCAGTAGTGCAATGTCGTTTTTTCCGTTTTCTTTCGTCAAACTTAAGTTTTTAATTTCGTTTGACAGCGTTTAACAGTCACGTTTCGTTAGCGATGCTTCTCTCTATTCTTCCTTGGCTTTATTCATTTCAGTGTCAACAACTGTCGCAATAATTAAATTTAGTAACAATGTCAATTTGTCTGCTATTATTAATGATGCTACAGACGAAAGAGGGTAAAAAGTATTGCGACAGTTCTTAACTTTTGAATTTTCCTTTTTTTCAATTCGTCGGGGAATTCATTAAACTTGATTTTTTGTTTTCTTTTGAGTTTATTACTTGTTAATAGAAAGAGGAAACAAATTGGGTAGTCGAAGAAGTATTTTCGTATTTGGTCAATAGATGTCGTTGCAGTCGAATATCTCCAATGCTACCAATCACATTGGAGAGGTTAGATTTTAAGCTTAATTTAACCAAAAAAAAAAATCAAATTCGGGGAAGTTGAAAAAGTTATAGCTGTTCAAAAATGACTGAAAACAATGAAGAAATTCGCTTTATTTTGAAATTTTTGTATAAAAAGGGAAGAATGCCACGCAAGCCACCAATGAAATTTGTGTAGTTTACGGAGACGTAGCATAACAACGGTTCGCTCGCTTCCGTTCTGGAAATTTTGAAATTTCGATCTGCACTGATGAAAGTTTTAAATTGATAGAACAAAAGTCTCTGGTGGAAAAATGGCAAAATTTGGTCGAACAAAATGGTACAAATACAGAGAAAAATAAGTTGAAGTTTGATTAGAAAAGACTTTTATTGAAGTTATGAAATCCAGGTATAACTCCCTAAGGGCCCACGCATAGTAAAAGCCTAAAAAGGCTGTTACTCAAAAACTATTTGAGATATTTATTTGAAATTTGAGTATGTTATTTTCAAAGGTATCGAAATATGAAGAAAATTAATGTCTCACTTAATAATACATAAGCTTTCCTAACACTGAAAGTAGTATTAAGATGATACCGGAAGTATTATGATTTGTGACAAGTCTAAGTTGAGAATGTCATGTATTGGTTACCTATTATATTAGCAGTCGTATAACTAGCTGTGTACTGCTGAGCAATTTCTGATTTTTGACACCATACATGGCCCCGCCTCTGAAAAGTGTTCACATCATGTTCATGTGATCGATTTTAAAATGGGTTGTTGAACTTATTTGAATGTTAAGTCAACAGTAGCGGTGGTGAGGGCAGCGACTAGATGCCACCATACTCGTATATTGGATTTTTCTGCAAAGTGGATACCACTCACACACGCACGCAGGAACATGTGTGAAGTAATGCTCTTATTTGCCCCGCTGCTTTGGCTTGGCATGCCAATGCTGCTATGCTGCCATGGTTCGAATGTCAGTCACACATTTACTTACATATGTATTTTACTTGTGAGTATTAAAGTTGCGCTGATGACGGCGATGATGCGAAAGATGTGTTGAGCACGGTTTTGCTTGTATGATTATTTGTAACAAAAGCTTTCTTCAACTTTGTTGCTATTGTTGTTGCTGTTAAATGTAATACTATTTAATATTTGTCATTGTCACTAACAACAACAACAGCAGCGCATACGCGCTGAGCAAGTTGACGATGGCTACGACGACGACACGATGACACTTGCTTCTTTTCTTCACACAATTCCAGCTTACACTTGCAATGTCATGTCAGCTATGCGTGGTTGTCTGTCCATGTGTAAAATGTTGCTTGTGTTGCTTTTAAAATGATGCTCATGCGAGTATTAAGAAAAGTTTCGCTGTGCTGTTACTACTTACAAGCTTACGGCTTTTATTTTCGTTGCTGCTATTTTGACAGTTGCTGCTGTCACTGCTTTCAGAATTATTACAGACAGACAAGCGGTAGCAGCGCGACCTGCCTGCCCTTTGCTGTGTGGAAATCAATTTTCAACTCTCTCATCCTCATCATCACTGTCGTACCCTCACACCGTCACACCACTCCCTTTTTGATTTTATGTTGCTTCAATTGATCTCGGTGTTCGGTGGTGCGTGCACGCCAGTGACCCCCTCCCAGTTACCACAGATCTCTACGCATGTATCTGTATGGAATCCTCTATGTGAAAGTGAATAAAGCAGCAATGAGCGAGGGCCCCAACAGCCAGCAACACCCAAATTGCCCTTATAAAGCTTTCATTATATGACAATATGGGAATTTATTTATATTCCTAGGTCTCTGTTGGCGTGGTGGAAGGGTTCGGTTTGGGTTGCTGTGTTGTGCGAGAACTTCCAATTCACCAGCCACCATTTACTGTTACTTATAGTTTTAATTTAGCTGCTCTATTTTGTAATTAGTTTAGTTGGTACTAAATGTATCTTTGGTGCGCGGGGAGTGGTTCACGCTCGCGGATAACTTCCGTTCACATTCGCTTCCTCTACGACCGTTGTTGCTTCGTATATGCGAAATGTCATGTATACCCATAATGCGAAAGTTGTACACGTTTTACAACAACATCATTTACTCAACGGTACCACTCCCAGTTCTTGACATAACGGGTATAACTTGGTTTGTTTGTTTGAAAGCCTACTGGGCTGTCGCTCGGTCGGTCGTTCGTTCCTCGGCTTGTCTGTCGTTGACTTGCTCGTCTGCAGCAGCACAACGCCTTGTCTGCTGCGCGATTGTGGGTGTATGTGTGTTTATGAGACACCGAAGTGCGGCTAAAAAGTGGGTGGCTGCCTGTAGGAGTAGTCGTTGATGAGAGGTCGTCGGTGGCGAAGGCGTTGCAGTGTCGTACAGTGGGTGACTCCTACGCTTTGAACTTTGAAAATTGATTTGTAGCTGCTAAAAGGCTCGGCTGCTGTTGTTGTTGTTGTTTTGGCGTGCTTCGGTGTTGACAGTCACTTGCTGCGAGTGCATTAAAGCGACCGACCTCAACGCGCGCTTCATTAAAATTACTTCATTCGCACACGACCACACAGACACTCGTGCCGATATACCGTTATGTGGACCTGTACTGTGTATCGCATTTAGTTGATTGGTTGTGGGTTTCTTTTAACGCCTCTTAGTTTCTTTTTCACTTGCATTTCTCAATATACATTCTTAGTGGTTTTATAATTAGATTTCATCGGTGTAATGAGTTTTTAACGTGATTTTAAGATATTTTTTTTTGTTGTAGTTGGTTGGTACTCCCTACAAGTGTCATAAGTTATTAAAACATGTTGATTAGATTTATTCGTAATGTCATTGTTGAGAGCTCCGCTAATTGGTTTACATTAAAGATCAAAAGTTTCGGCGAACGTTTCTAATATTTAGTATTTTAACACATGTTTGGTGGTTCTTAAATTTGTAAGATGAAGTAGGAAACATCGGAAACATTCTAGTTTATATCATATGTATCTAATTTACATATATATATATGTAGATAACGTGCTGATTAGATTTAGTTGTTGATACCTAATCCCCGTTAGGATGGTAAGGATTAGATAAGTTGTCATCTAGGTCATCCAACGGTAAACCCATGAAACGTGCTGTTTCGACGGGGTGGGACTATAGGAAGAGGGTAGTCAGATGTGTAGGTTTAGCAGGGCATACAAAGAGGTGGTTAGTGTTATGCGAGAACTCGTTGCACGCTGGACATACTTGTAGAGTTTAACCTGCAACAGTAACCAGAACGAAGCTGTGTAAGAGTCACTCTTGTTTCTCGTTGCAACTCGAGTTCTTCTCCTGCAATGTAATGTAAGTGCATGCCATAAGCTTGTTGCGTCCGAAGTCTGATCAGCGTATTGTTTTATGTCGTTGAGGTAGGACCTCTTGATGTTCCTGGTAGGCGGTTCCGCTCCAAGCAGGTTTATTTCTACGGGCTTCACTGTGCAGGTGTTTTAATGGAAGACATTAAAAAGCATCCTGTTGTAGGCCGGAGTTGATTTAGTCATGTCCGTCTGTCTGTATATACGAAAATCAAGTCTGTTTTTGTTTGGTTTTTGCAAATGGTATTATAGTCTCGGTGCTACCGAAGTTAACGTTTTTTATTCTTTGTTAAAAATTATATATTCGTTGTGAATACCCTTACCAGTAACAAATTTGGTAAACCGGAATGAAGATGTTATACATTATGTGTATGTATGTATGTTAATAGATTTGCGCAAAATATATGATTTTTTACATAGAATTCGTAACTTGCTTCTCTAGCTTTCTTCTATAACATTACACATATTCACATATTGTTTTCTTATGCGTACGTGACTGTTATGGCATCCTCTACGTTCATATAATTGTATACATACATATGTATGTATCAACTGGTTAACTGAATTCTCGCTGTTTTAGGTTTTTATGTATGTGTATGTGTGAAGTGATAATTAAAATATGAAAAACGTAAAAAATTTAATATAATTTTTTTTTTTGCAAACTTCGAACAAAAAATAATCGCAAAAATCACTTGCGCAAAATATTTCATGAGCTTTCAATCTGTTTTCATCCGCCAACGCAAATATTACTCACTCCAAACATTATTTTTGAGTTACACTCAGCGTATTTTCTGCTTAACAGCTCTGTACATTTTTAAGCAGACGTAGACCTCGCGTTCGCTGAAATTTTATGATTCTCAAAACATAAAAGTCTGCTGAATTTTCGTTTCTGCTTCAATCATGTTATGATTTGTCGCTGTTATCGCCCTTTCGCTGTTAATGTCGTCAGTTTTCGTACCATAGCATGGTTTCTTTACAGCTCTGTTGTCTACCCCTGATTTGTGGTTGGGAAGCAATGTATCCTTAGTTCATATATTTCTGTGCGGGATTGACATTTATTAATAACCGTCTTCGATTCGTCATTTTTCTGTGCACGTTTCTCTTGTCAAAATTAAACGCTTGGCGTGTTGAAGACAGCTACTGTTGAGTTTTCCATTTAAGAAGTTAAAGGCACTCGTTACCTATCGTATGTTACTTCACGCTACTCATACTAGGTTAGGTTAGGTCCACCCCACGACCTGGTGCGAACGTAGCGATAGATCTACTTCGACAGTTGCGAACTTTGGTCCTTTGTAATACCCAAAATTCTTAAAATTCCCGGATAAACAGATCCTTATAAATCGATAAAGTGTTTTAAGGTTACCACAAATTTTTTAAGGCTATTAATATCAATCCCAGCTACTTCCCACGTTCGTCGAAGGTATGTCAACCGAGACTAATAGAGCAAAAAGTGTCGAAATGATTGCACCCCGCCCGCCTTCCTATAGGTTTGGCAAAAAGCGTCTGACAAAATATTTAATCGCACCGCAACTGAGCCTATTGGAGAGTGTTCTGTCGGAATACCTAGTATAACTGTGAGATGAACTTTGCTCAGAGTAAGTAGAGCAACGGTGTTTCAATTTGAACCAGAAGGATCTCCCAGCAGCTCAAGTGTTGACGTGTGCTTGCTCAGCTCAAAGGAGGCCCATAGACCCAACGCTAGAGCTTACGAGACAGCTGATTAGCGACTCGGTTGTCATTGGCTTCATCAGGGATCCCGCTGTGACCTGGTACCCTAACAATTCTAATAGGGAAGAAGAAGCTATTGATATGTACTCTTTGGCTAGATGATCGATTTGCTGGTATTTTTGCATGTCTGGTTTTCGTTTTCGTTTTCGAGACGATCATTTCTTATTTGTTTATTGAGCTAATATTTTGAAATTGTAGTAAGGGTTGCTTAGTTCAATGCCCGAACATCGTTAGTTGTGTCTTGTGCTTTTGTCCTGACGCTGTTGCATTTTGTTTTTTTTTTTTTTTTGTTGTTTTTTTTTCTACCTTTCTCACATAGGTTATGTTGACGCAAAGTCTCAGCGTCAATTTTGTCCAGTCTAGACTTATTAGGCTTATTAAAAGGTTATGAAATACATACATATGTATATACTTTCTATAAGAGCAGCACAGCGTCTGCTGAATTATCAATCCGCTTTTTTTATTTTTTGTTGTTGTTTTATGTTATTTATTTTGTTTCTTCTTTGATTCCTTATAGATTGCATATGAAGATATGTTGTTGCAGTACCGCATAATTTTCCTAAAAGAGCATCGAATCCCTTATATAAACACAAATGACAAAAAGTTGAGCAGTAATTCCTTGAAAACATTCCCAACACGTTTTTTTAAATTCACCAATTCAGCAGCACAATACGCTTTTGGCGCCAATTTGTGCCGCATCTTCGAAAACAAAGTCATGGTAACGCCAAAAGCAAATAATAAGAATCATACATACATACAAACATATGCAACTACATATATGTACACACACATGTGTGTATATATTGTTTATGTCTGCGGCTGCTGCAGTGTCCTTCATCGAGTTCAAAGAATTCCTTACTTCAAAGGCATTAAGTCCTCAGCGTTCCTTGAACCCATTTTTCAAAGTCATTTATAAAAGTAACAAAAACAGAGCGCAACGGCAAAAAAGCAGCATACCAAATCAGACAGACGGACAGACAGACAAACAGACAAAAGAACTAATCAAGACTTTGTATGGATAGCAGCATAGCATGGACGGCATAACTTACCTATGCGGCAGAGCCAGACAAACATAGTAGTCCTCGTGGGAAGGAATTTCATGGCGTGTTATTTGCAATGCCTGTGAACTCCGCCTTCAAAATGGGCAATGCGCTGCATACCGCATTTCACATAGCCACAACTAACCATACGCGCATCATAACAGGAAAGCAGTGCTGTGCTGTAGAAGATCGCGTATGCTTCAAAGACTGTGTGTGTGTGTAAATGCGTACGCATGCGCTTATGCATGTGTGGCATTTAGATTTGCGCGCGGTAAAGTATGCTTTATAGTAGAACTAATCGGAATCATGCGTTCGCTGGGCGATCTTGCAGTCATTGCCTTCGCCGCGGCAGTGATTGCCAACAACACAACACAGCTAGCTTGATGTGCTTGATCTCCTGGTTTGTTGTACGATTTTCTTGTTTTGATCGCGCTCCTGCGCCGTTGGTATGGCGTTGGTGCGGGCATTTATACAATTCATGGATTCCATGAACGAATTCCTTTATGCACGACAAACACACACACACAAACACCTTGTTGTTGTTGAATCGCTGTTGCGTTGTTGCAACCGCTGCTGCAGCTGCCGTGCGCAGACCAGACTTTTTCTTATTTCTTGTTTACGTCGTAGAGGCCTATCGGTGCGGTTGTTGTTGCATTTGTTGTTGTTGTTGGAGGTGGTGATGCTGCTTTAAAAAGGCAATAGACTTCTTGGAATGCCAAAGTTGTTTACTTGTGTTTTGCAGTACTTTTTCCGCTTGCCATAAGCGTGCATAAATTCGCTTCGTCTGATACTAAGCCTAAACTGCACTCGTGTGTACATATGTATGCTTGTAGTTATGTGTTTTTATACAAGTGTACGCGCATAGTTTTACGACTTGCTGATCCGCCTGGTATTAATGGATTTATATTACCATAAACTAAATAATTTTTGCATGCTTCGTTTGCGCTTCGGCGCTGTTAATTAGCTTTGATACGCCACCAGCGTCCGTTTACCTTAAGTGATCTATAAAATAAAAATTGGGTATATGGACGACGCTTTTATATTTATTTTTTTCATATTTTCTTATTATAATTTTTATTGCTACCTTTTTAATTGCGGCGTTAGTTCGAAGTCGTCTTTTGTGTAGTTCCGCAATTTGGTATATATTTTTAATGCTATTTTGCTGTTCTTTCACCCTTTTCAGACTTGATAAGTTACTCATTAAAGATATCGCGTGCACTTTGCATTTGTCTCCAGTTTTTCCATCTGGCATTTTTGCGGTGAACACAGCGCGCTGGCGGCCTAGCCAAACATGGCTCCCCTACTTTATTAATGCCGAGTTAGTTATATTTTTAGAAGGTCTTCTTATTGCCTTATTCAAGTATGAAAAATTAAACTATTAAAACTGTGCACCTTAACACCGCCGCTCCATAGTGGGTATAATTATCATTAAGCAACATGCTGCCGCTCATCAAAAAGGGGGAAGTTGATTTTCCAGTACTCCACTTCGGTTACTATAGTTTATGTTTCAATGCTGCCACACGCTAAATAGCATAATGCTGTCAATGCGCGGACGTCGTTGACCCTTCTGCACATGTGCAGCATATTCTTAGCGCTCACTTTGCCTGTTGCCGGTGTTGCTTCATGATTTTGTGCTTTGCATGCATGACTCTTTGCAATTTTTTCACCCCTTTGGTTGTGTGACTTTTGCTGCTATTTTTAGCGCTCTGGCAACATAGTATTCTAAGTAGAAATATGCAAAAATGTCTAGCGAGAAATAATAGTTGATTTTAGAATCGCCAATTTTTGCAACTACTGCTGGTCCAATATTATAAGCCGTTACTAGTTTAGGAGCATGTAGAGTTAGAGCAGGTAGCTTGAGCTGCTTGCGATAATCCGTGAGTTTCTTACGGCGTGCCAGTTTCTATAATAACTTCGCATATTATTGTCTTTGGATTGTTATAGGTTACAATTGTCGCTTACAAAGGATGACTCACACATGTCCTGTGGTTTGGCAATTTACTTTCTACCTAAATTTCTGAGAACCGAAGAAAGTAACAGATTCAATGTGCTCTTATTATCCATTGTCAGTCAGCGTTTGTTTCGAATTTTTCCCACACGCCGTTTTTCGTTGAGGAATGTGTACGTCGTACAACGTTCTTTACATATTCACACACGTGTATACACACAATGCAATCAATTACCGTTCCATGGTCAATACCAAAAATATGTTACGAAAATTCCTCAGTCGTTGCATGTGTGTCCCCAAGAAACACGTTTTGCTGCACACAACGAACGATCATTTGGCTTGGCTTAATGGAAAAGTATGCGGAAAACCGTTAAATCGGCACAGCGTGTGTGCGCAACGCCTCTAGCGATGTTCAGTGAGTTGTGAAGTACAAAGTAAAATAAAATTTTGTTGTGATCAAATTTGACCCGGACTGAAAAAAATACTACAATTTCACTCGTATATTAATACTTGAGGCTTTATAATACAAAATAGATTTCTGAGTCAACACAATCATGGCAACATGTACCATGTACCCGTTCTACAAATGGTTTTGGATGACCTTTAAGGAAATATTCAAGCGCCTGAATGTATACTTCAAAAATTACTAAAGGAGTTCTACGTGGAAGATATTAGAATATCCCGGTGCTGGAACGAAAATGAAGGATTCCTCAGAATGGGATTGTGATGACCTACAGTGTCTTCAAGGAATTTTGGTTGTTTCGGTTTCGGCTCAGTTTTGAGGTGTCGCTCGCTACATTGTTAGGCAACTCCGAGGTCTTATTCATAAAGCCACATCGCGCCAATAGTAATGATCCGTTCGATGAATGTAGAGTTATCTCTTACAACTTCTACTCGTTGTGAATTCTGAAAAATATGCAGGTGTTTTGGTACAACTCTAACATTGACATGCATTAGTCGAGACCTTACCTCATCTTACCTTATTTTCTAGTCACAACCTAATTCTTATTGTTTTGCTAAAATTTTGCCACTTGTTTGTTCGCATAGTCAATACATCTAAGAAAACTAGTTGATTCGGAGCTTCTGGTTCCTAAATGTATACTACGCAAGTTAATTATTCCTCATGCTAGCAGACAGATTGTTATCGATATATTAAAGTTTGCGTCTACCTATCTCAGTACCTACCGCCTTCTGCCCCGTTGGTGAAGCTTACACCCATATATGTATGTAGGTGTATCTATACATTTGACAATATCTGTGCGAGCATAAAGTCGGATCTGAGCACATGTATAAATTGCGACATACACACACATACACATAGAAATGTGGATGTACCTGACCAACCAACCAAGTCTTCGTCCCACAAGAATTCTCAGAATTCTTGACAACATTCCATGGCGTGGAGTGGTCTACCAAGCGTGCTTTTGCTACCACACACATGCACACATAGACACACAGGCATGCGCTTCGGCACCAAACACTACCGCTATCAGCATTCTATACAGCAAACTCGTCGCGTCGTTTGCACATCTCATCGTCGCGTTCGACCACGACATGAACTTGGTGTCTTTGATCGCCGATCAGTAATACGCGTGCGCGTACAGAAAATTACCCACAAAAAAATGTAAAAGCGCGATGATCGTCATGCGCGCAAAGATAATTATCAATTTACTGCTTTTTTTGTGCGACATCATCGGAGTATGCGTGTGAGTGTATGTGTCAGTCGGCCTGTGGGGTGGAGAGCCCCCACAAAGAATACGCGGTACTGTGCTTGTGCCCCGCCAAAAATGTAAATAAACCTGTGGCGGCGCCTTGTCGCTGCTGATTGTTTTTGTTGTTGTTGTTGGCGCTACAGTGTTTCCATTATAAGTTGGCTAAATGGTGAGAATAGTTTCAATTTTCTTTGGATTTTGGATTTTTAATTTTGATTTTGCGTTAAATTTTCAATTTTTCTAATATGTTTGGTATTAAAAATTTTGAATAGAAATTTTATGTTTTTTTAAATAAAATTCAACAACTATTATCTAATTTAAAAATTGGAGTAACAAATAATTAAATATTTTTAAACATTTTTTTATAATTATATTTTTTGTTTTTATTTTGATAAGTTTTTTTTATACATTTTTTTTTATTTCTCTGTGTGGAATTTGGGATTAAAAATGTCGTTTTTCATTTTTTAATGCATGTAGGTGGGATTATAAATTGAAAAAGTATTTTTAATTATGATTTTCGGATTAAAAAATAATAATTTGGATTTTTTTATTTTTTTTTTTTACATCTCTATCCGGTATTTAGGATTAAACATATTTTTGAATTAATTTCTTAATTCAGTATTTGGGAATTAAAATTTTAAATTTGTTATCAATTATGATTTTCGGAGTAAAAAATAATAATTTGAACTTAAATTCAATTATTTACATTTACATTAACACAAGTTTGCTAGTGAATATTGTGTAAATTTTGAATTTTAAGTAATGAAACTTTTGGTTCATTCCGACAATTTTTATGCTCCTTTTATGTTGATTTAATGTTGTTGTTTACCTTTGTATGCCAACTACAGTTGTATATTTCCCCCCACACGCCCTAGCTTTGATGTCACTGGGTGTTATGCTCACTTCGTCTTATTTATTTACATGTACATATACATATGTATGTATGAGTATGCAATGTTTTTGCTGTTGAGTTCACGTGTGTTTTTTTTTACCTTTTCCCTGTCATTCACTTCAGTTTTCGCTGTCATGCAATATTGTTTATTATATTCACTCAATATACCTATGTGTATGTGTGTGTTTATTTAATTCATTTTTTATTTTTATATGTTATTCTGTTGTTCCTTTCATATTCGCATTCGCTTGTTTTGAACAAGCCCTTCAACTGGTTGCCTACAACAACTGCTTTGCCCATACAACTGCATTGCACATACAACTGTATGTACATATGTATTGAGGTGTATTAAAAATATGCTCACCAAAGTCAGTCATTATCATGTTATGCTTCGCACACATGCCCATAGCTACATAAACAACATTGGCTTTATCATTATCAACGACGCCGATTAACTTCATTATGACGTTTGTACAACGACCCAATACTTGAAATGTGCCTTGTGTTATTTGCCTTGCCTCCTTGGCTTTGGAACAGCAAAACAACCCGCAGTGGAATGGAAGTTTTTTGGAGGGAAAAAATCTTGGCGTCGTTTTTCAAGTTCTGCTTTGTGCCGTCTTTTGTTTTTGTCAAAGTTGCTCTGAACGATTATTTTGTTTTCATTTTCTTGAGTTCCCCTTTAATGTTTTACATTTTTTTGTTTTGTATTTTCGCAGTGCTTGGCTTCATATCTGTTGGATTTTTGCTTGTAAAGAGGGTTTATGACACTTTGCTTTTTGAAATGTGTAGTTTTTGAGTTCAGAATTATTTCAATTAATAATAAAAAATTAAACATTATATTTTGAAAGACTCTTAGTTGGTTTACTTTATAATTCACTTTCAGAAGCAGTTTGGTGCTTTTAAAATTGTTTTAAAAATTTAAAAAACTTCAAGCGCCTGATTGTATACTACGCAAATTGTGTAATCGTGATCTAAATTTGTTTACTAACTAGGTAGAAACTTAGGAGTCAATAACTCCCAAAACTTTAAACGAATTTTTCTCGAAACGAAATTATAATCGGTGAGGAAAAGTTTTCCGGAAGGACTGAACCAATCGTATTGAAATTTTCACACGATCCTTCGATGTCAGGTAACGATCGAATGAACCGAATTTGATTAGAGTAATTTAAACAAAAATATTTCTCATCGCCACACACTTTTTCAGATTTCCACCTGAAGATCGGCTACGAGATCAAGGGATATCATTTTTTTTCTCTTAAAAAATTCACGAAAAAAACACCTTATTTCCGACTTGCGAGTGCATATTACCCCTGAAAGCACACTTCCCGCGTTAACACATCCGTTTTATCTATTCTAACTGTTGTCATTTGTGATTTTCAGCTTTCACATTTTATGATTGGAATTGGATTTCATGCTCACAGTTTCGCATTTTCCTTTTTCTTTACAGTGTCACCAACAACAACAACAAGAGACGCAATAACGCAACATTCCTTTCGCTGAAGTGAGTCGAGCGCGCCGCTGAACATAATCGAAGGCCGTAAAGTCGATGGCATAAAGAAGGAAAGAAGGCAAGTAAAATAGAAAACATTTGACCTCAGTGTGTAGACGATTGTTGTTCACTTCGGAAGCCGGCACTGCTGGTGTATTGCCAGAGTTGGTAGCGTTGCGCGCAAAGTCTGATACCAAAGTAAAAATACCGAGCTCAAAAAGGATGCTATAAAAATAGCATGCAATAAAAACAAAGCGGTAGAAGAGACATATGCGGAAAAGCAAGCAAATAGCAAGAAAATAGCAAGCGGCAGCGGCATTAACAAAGTCAACAACACATTGTTAACATTTAGTACAGTGTTGCACAAAGTTGTAGGCTTGCGTTGTTGTGCTGCGTTGCGTTGCGTCTTCAGCAGCAGCAGCAGCTCAGGTTTACACTCATTAGCGAGGCAGCACACGCTTCTTTGGCTTCATTTCCCTCGAAATAGTAAGCAAAAGAAATCTAAAGTCAGCAATCGAAGACACCACCGCCACCACCACTGCTACCACCGGCCGACAACGCAAGAATACCGATACCGACACCGACGTCTGGTCCGTCCGTTCATTCGTCCGATACAGAGATAGACAACAACGCTTTCTATGGGTTTTCGTTTCGTTTGCGCCTCTACTTCTTACTATAAAAGTGTTGGCGTTCGTCATTTGCGCTGACAACGGTATGTGTTTTTGTCGGTGCACACTACGCACCTCTACCTTACCATATAGACTTCTTTCTTATTTTTTATTTTTTTTATTTTTTTTTTGTTTAATTTGCTGTATGCGTGCGTGCCCCCCAAAGACGAACGTCGGCCATTGACTGGTGACTGTCTGTCGTAATTAATGTGTGTGTGTTTTGTCTGCGAGTTAATTTTTTATGTGTGTGTGTACGATTTGAACCTCTGCTCGTGCGTGTGCGTTAATCGCACTTATAGAACCGAATGCGTTTCAGCACATACCTACTTTATTTGTATGTCTAAAAACTAGTCTCGCTTGATCTATGATTTTTGTATGTATTGCGTACTGTTTGTTCTGTTTTGTGTTAGTGCGTCTGGTTTACGCATTTGTCTGTGCGTCTCGTTTGTTTAATCGTACGCAAATGTAGCGCTAGAATCGCAAGCATATGCTGCGTTTTGCTGAAATAATAACAACTGTTTGCTGTGATTTAGCTTGGAAACTAGAGGCTGCTTATTAGGAAGGTATAAGAAAAGCGTGAGCTAAATTCGAAAATATTCAGCTGCATTCGTCAATCATTTTAATTTGTGCCATAACAGATGATAATTTCTCGCGGGTTTTCGGGGATTAGGCACCCGTTACAATAACAACAACAATATTATTTTTCGAGAGTACAAAGATTATTTTTAATCCTTGGACAGAGTCGATTTGGTCAGAATGCTGCAATACTCTCCCCAGTTTTTGAGATATTGATCTGAAATTTTGCACATCTATTTCTCTCTAAGAAGCGGATCATTTGTCGTAACCGCCGAAGTGAGACCAATATAGCCTATAACGATCAAAGTCAAGTACTCCGTTCCCAACACAGTCCGGTCTACGTAATCGGAACGGACCTGGATTTTGATCCGGCCAAGGACTGTCAAGAATTCTGCCGTTACAACAGCAAAGTGAAGTACTTGTATGGGAAAACTTTTTTATTCGAAAATATTTCTTCACAAACTAAAGATTAAACTCCCCAATTTCTTATATGAAAACATTTATTTGAAGATTAGATTCGTTGCAGCCAATTTCCATATTTTGATTTGTTTTTGTTTATTTTGTATTGTAGATACTCATTGGTTTTGTGCGACATTTCTGCGAGTTCAAACGAGTATTTGCGAATTTTTTAAATCCAAGGCCTCATTAATAGAATCTAATAAAGCGAGCATTGCACTTTGCAACACACAAAAACAAATGTTCGAACTTCCTGTCTGCGTGATTCATATTGCGTTATCAAATATTTTTAATCTGTTTTTGAACGCAAAATTTGTATTTACTTCGCAGTTGACTAACATAAATGCAGATTTGCGAAACATTAAATCGGATTCGCTATAAGAACTGTACTCAAAAATTAATCTACACATTTTATACATCCTCGATCCATATAAAAATTGCATTTTCCAGTAACCCACGCTCTTATGTGCCCATAACGAAGCACTTGCGTTCCCAAAATGCAGCGTTCAAGCAGCGTGTTCGAAAACAAGAATTAAGCGCGTAGGCGCAGTGCAGCGCTTACAACGGAAACAACAAATTTCATATTCGGTTTACAGTTGTTATTCACATTTTCGTGCAAGTTTTTTGGTTCATTTGGCAGACACTAACCACTACACACAAACAACTTGGTCGCTCGTTTTGTCTATGCACTTAACAGTTTAGAATGCGCTGCTTTCGCCTTCGTCTTCGCCTCATTGGTTGTGGTGCGGTGTGATGAGGTGAGACGTGCCGAACGTTGTTATGGGGATTTATTTTTGGTTGTTCCCCACTTCCGTTCTCCGCTTTTATGCACTCGCAACAACAACGAGCACATAGCCGAGGTATTTTCAATGCGTCGCGTCACCATTTACCCTGGCCCTGTCCTATTCCAATCGTTTCGTCTCATTGAATCGTGTTGTTGCTGCTCTTCTGTACGTCGCACAACGAGCGGAGCGACTGAGCGCAGCTCCCCATGCAAGCGCTGACCGGTTGTTGTGCCTCTGCTGTGCTACTATTACTCTGCGCTTTGTTGGTATTGGCTGTGTGTTGGCGATGATGCGACGACGCCTGCGGTGGCGGGTGCAGAGACTCATTCATGTGTACGCTGTTGTGGCCGTCGTCGCCACCGTCGTCGTCGTCACTACTCATTCATTCATTCATTAATCCGTAACTTGTCATAGCGTACACATCGTATTGTCGCGTGGCGCGCTTGAGTAGTGGGACGTTGTATGGCGCGCATGGTGGTGGTGCACCATTGGGGCCGCAAAACAAACGATCAGCGCTCAATTCGTGTTGTTGCATATAAATACATATATATTCGGTGCAAACAAGCCGCACCTTTTAGCGCTTTGCCGCTCGCTGTGGTGTTCGTTCGTCGTGTTTGTATGGCGCGTTCGTCGCATTGTTGTAGCAGCAAGTAAGAAATTTCCGTTATGACTGCATAGTTTGAATTTTATCCGCGCTGCTCGTTCGGCTACGTGTTGTGTTCTGTGTGTATCTGAAGTGTTGGTGGTGGTTGTTGTCGTTGTGTGCGCGCGTGCGCTTGGCATTCCAAAGATTTCAGTTCGCTCATTCAATACTCAATTTGTGCCGTTTAGTTTGAAGCCGTAAGGTGGTGCGTGTGCGGGGTCAGTAGACACACTTTCTTACACCTGAACTAAAAACTAAAAAAAAATATATAAAATTTAAGTTTTGACTAATGTTGCAGCGCACTGAGTTATAAAAAATGTGTACTGTTATAAATAATTAAAAATAAAAATAAAGAAAATTATAAAATGGCTTTAAAAAAATTTCGCAGCTCATATAATATATTTTTATATTATTTGTGTTAAGAAAGTGCAAGCAATCAACTTTCGCCGTGTAATTCATCATCGCACTGTAATACAATAACAACAAGCAAGCAGCAAGTGGCTACAAAGCTCACCCTGTACACCTGTCGAAGCCAAGGAATGTGTGTGTCACCACTTTACATACATACATACATATGCCCATCCACATGTCGTATATTATATTTCTCGCGTTTTGCGTTTTTTGCGTTTTAAATAAATTGAATTGACAATATTAATAGTCGTCATTTGTCTACACACACCTCACCTCGATTATAATCGCTACGCCTAGCTAGCTGGGCGGGCAAAAAGCATGTATTCGCGTCGGTTATTGAATTATTTGGAGTGACGTCTTTTTTAGGCCCCATTTTCGGTTGCTAAAGCGTATTCAAACAATTAGAATTCCAAAATATTCATGCGCGTGTCGCTTTATTATAGACGATGCTTGTTAACTACAAAGAATAATATCAATGAATATATAAAACAACAATAACAACATTTTTGTGCCATTTTTTTTATTTTACTTTATTTTTTGTTTGGCGATTTCGGCAAAGTTCCAAATGCGTGTGGTTTTCAACTAACTGTGTGGGATTCGAACACACACATGCGTACATCTATAGTGTTGATTCATGTATGTATGTCTGAATATCTGTTATACCACGCGCAGGTCGCTTGAAGATATTCAAAGTCATTGAATTAATAAATTGGCTAATGGCATATCGCTTGCTCCTTAAGTTTGCGCTTGTTCCAATTCGGCGCAACTACTTAATATTCTGTGTTAAATTTGTGAAAAAACAAAGCCGCCAAAAGCAAGACGTTATTAATAAAGTTGTTGTGGCATAGAAGAAAGAAGAAAAAACCGTCTGCAAAAATGCGAACGCGTCAACGTGTTCAGATCAACATCATAAGATCAAGCCGATCATCATGAGCTCATGCGAAGACAACAAAACAAATAAGAAGCGACTGTGAATAGTGGTGAAAGCATGTACTGCGTGTACATATACATATGTATGGATGTATGTACTTGTATTTATGTGTTCCAAGTACAGTTGTGCTGATCTTGACCTACACACATACACATAAAAAAATTTAATTGTTGCTAAGCATGAATTAATAATTACTTTCTTGCATTATTTAAACCTACAGGCAATACAATTTCTTAAATGATTAGTGCTTCGATGTCATCTACTATTTCTTAGAATATTGTACCGTTGCTTTGGATCTTAATTCATGCCAAAATTCGTGATCGTATCCCGTCAAATAATGAAGTTTCCATACAAGAACTCGATTTTGAGCGATCAGTTTGTATGACAGCTATATGCTATAGTGGTCCGATTTAAACCATTCCTTCGGAGATTGTACCATTGCCTTGACCTATAATACATGCCAAATTTCGTAAAGATATATCGTCTAATAAAAAAGTTTTCCATACAAAAATTTGATTTTGATCGGTCATTTTGTATGGCAGCTATAAGCTTAAGCGATCCGATTTGAACAATTTGTTCGGAGATTGTACCATTGCCTTGGACAATAATCCATGCCAAATTTCGTGAAGATAGCTCGTCCAATAAAAAAGTTTTCCATACAAAAACTTATATTTGAGCCACTAGCGTTCGAAATTTCAGCTCGATATCTCACAAACTGAGGGACTGGCTCGCATATGTATTCAGAAAAAGATGGTAATAGACTCAGCTCGTTACATTGAATCTCGTGGCAAGCTTAATATACCCTGTTCAGCGTATAAAAAGCGATTTTAGATGACATTATTATGTGCTCAATCTGCAAAATACATTTACACATCTCACCTACGAACGGCTATTTAAACACGAGCTCATTCTCGTTCACGGAAGCAAGCAAAATTGTGCTAATGATCGGGGTAAATGAATCTGTGACAATTTGTTTAACACACGTCAGCTGTTGTAAGCCAAAACGCTTAACATCATATCATTATATACATTCATTTATTCAGGATGGATGAACAATTCGTTTAGCCAAAAAAAATCGTATGCACGAGTATACAAGCAGAGATGTATGTAGATGTGTATGTATTATATTTGCACATTTAACATGATTTCGAAATCTACAACCATCGCTTGCACGCATTCAGCGGCTGTCATGTGTGAATTGCTAGTGGGGTCAAGTGATGCTTGCTGCCACTTTTCGCACATTTATAACTTTATTTCATTTTCTTCTGCAATCTTTACTACATTTATATTATAAATCAATTACAATATGGAACGAAATGATTTTCGCTATCGTTTCGGGAAATTGCCTAGCGCCAGCTTAATTATTAACGCTTCACCACCGTCCATTAAACTTGGTATGCGCTGTCTGAATGATATGATTCGATTCTTATATTTTGTGATATTTTTAAATTCTCAATGCAGTCCAAAGGTCACTAAAATACTGCGGCTTTGCGTCGGTGAATCAATTTATGTACGCGCGCCATTACGCGTCGCGTCATGATAAAGCTCAGCGCCGCATTCTTCTCACTTTTGAAACAATTTGCCCTGACAGTGATGATGAAATATTCGTAATTATTTAATAAGCGACATTTTGCATATTTTTTCAATTGTTGCATTGCTCGGATTCAATTATTTTTTTAATTACAAGTGTGCTAAACTAAACTCTAGTGTGCTTTTTGTTTGAAAAATACTGTCATTGAGCAACAGGTGATCCATTTTGACAAGCTGTCTCAATCTGCTTCAATGTACAACACTTGCTTGAGGCTGTAAATAGTGTTTTTCAAAACAATTTTTCAATTATGAAACAAAAAGTTATTTATTTTGTCTGCGCGTTTGCCAGGAATAGTTTGCTTTATAAAACATAGTCTAATAAAATCAAAAATAAATCTTTAAATTAATTAAAATTATAATGTGAATTACTAAAAAAAGAATCTTTAGAATATATACATATGTTTGTATGTCAAAATATATATTTCTTCGTAATCATGCTGTAGAGATATGAGTTAAGACGGGGGTATTGTAGTAGTTACCGGAATCTCGAATCTCTTTCGCTTCTCTAATTTTGTCATCCTCATTAATGTATGTACTTATGTTTGTATGTGCTACACATATACTGTATCTGTATGCTGCTGACACTACGTGCGCTGCGGTGACTTGTTGAGTGACAAGCGAAATAATACATTTCTGTGGTTGCTTTATGCCTGCACTTTTTTCCTTTTTATTCTTATCAACTGTTCAAAGCGAAGTTTATAAAAAAGTCACTAAAAATTCTCAACTGCGCGGTGAAATTCTTTTTAATTATATTTTCTTCGTTTTTTTTTTGTTTTTTTTTTTTAGAAATCGGTACTAATTTGAGTTTAACCTTGATGTGGAGCAAGATTATGAAGCATTGAAGTTTTTTTTTTGTTTTTTGCCACAACTGACTACATACTTATCGAACATTTTAGAAATTACGTGTTCCTGGTTGTATGTGTGTGACGCGTGTTTATTTTTTGTTTTATCAAAGTTGATGCTGACTTTCAAATCTTTAATAACATCGCGCAGAAGACAATGAAAATGCTGCTAAAATCTAAAATTCTAAGTTCTGTTTTATATTTGTATGGATGTTATCAGCGTACTTGGTGGTTGCCGCTCGGCAGTAAATTCATTTGAATTTGGCGCAAGTTTGTTTGATGTTTTATAAATTAAGAAGAAAAAAAGAATAATCATGCCTGTACTTACTGATAGAATTGTGTCATTCTTCAAAGTGGCTGCGAAATGTTGACATTTTCTGCTTAAAATATATTTTTGAAATTCATATCACAGCCAGCTTTGAGGAGCGTCGCGATTCTAAAGCATTAACGGAGACATTAACAATGATAAGCGAAAAATTGCAAATTTTCGTGATTTTTTTTTTTAAGAAAAATAAAAAAATTTGTAAGAAAGAAAAAATAAGTAAAAAGTTTTATAAGAAAAAATAAATAAATACAAAATTTTATAAGAAAAAAAAAAAAAAAATGTATAAGAAAAAAATAAAAATTTTGGAAGAAAAAAATAAAAAATTTTGGAAAAAAATAAATAAATTTTGGAAGAAAAAAAATTATTAAAAAAGATTTCGTCAACTATTTGGAAAATGTGAAAAGTGCACAATCAGCTTGAAAAATTATGTTATCACCATATTAAAACAAAAATGTGTAAATTGGTTTGGTAAAAAATTAAAATTTTTGTTTTTATAAATTACGCATTTCATATAAGTAATTCATTCGTCATAATCACAACAACACATACCAAGTAGACAACCTTATAGTTTATTATATGTATATCACAACAATAACAACAAGTACGTTTGTCTAAATCTCACAAAGTGGTTGTGAAATGCTCTATTTGAAACTGCATATCACAGCCAGCTTTGATGAGCTTAGCTGGACGTCTTCCTAAGAGCTGCACCAAACAAAACCAAGAACCAACCTAAACGAAACAATCATGAAAATCTGTCACAAAAAAGATTACCACTCACTCGAATAACATGCAATTACAAAGCACATTCATACATACACACACATACCTATACATGCAAGTAGTGCGCGTACACACACACGTTCAACGCGCGACCATAAGCACACTGTGCTCACACACGAAACGCTGCAGGATATTCCATTCTCCATAAATTGCATAAATGTCAACATCATCAACCATCAACTCGGTTAACCGGCGCTTGCAGCTTGGAAATGTCATTTAAAATAATAATAACGCAAAAAAAAACACTAAAATAAAAACGAAACAACAAAAAGTTGAAAGTAAAAAGTGGCCATAAAATGTTGCTTATCTAAGCCTCATCAAGTGGTTGTGATATGGATTCTCAACGCATATCACAGCCAGCTTTGATGAGCTAGGATAATCAACGGGGGACAGCGCTCTACAAAAAGCTAATTAGAAAAAATTGTGATTATAAAAAATAATATGAATTGGTTTGACTGACAATATGTGCTAAATTGAAAATATAAAAATTGGTGTTTAAAATGAAAATGACTAAGCGAAAAATTCGTTAGTGATTGGGTTAAAAATTAAAAAACAAAATAAAAACAATTCAGCCATAAAAAATAAATAATAAAAACTAAATTGCAAGTAAATTATTAAATTCAAAATTATAATACAAATTAAATTGCACGAACGAGCGAAAACAATGAAAAAAAGCGAATTTCCTAAAATGTTGAAAGACTCATCCCTGCATTTTCACACAGTCATCGAATGCACCGATTTGTGTTTACCTATTTTTATTTACAATTCATTCAAAAATTTTTACGCTTATCGCACATTTGTAATGTTTGCAGCTCATTCTACACACATACATACATACATACATATGTCATACATACCTTAGTCATTGGCAATTTAAAGCGAATCGCTGGTTGTGGCGCCAAAAGTATTGCTGCACTTTGCCCCTGAATGCATGAGTGCTGCGTCAGTGAGCCGAACGCGCGGTACTTTCTCTAATATATGTACATATGTATGACATACTAATATTTCTATGCACTATGCCTATGTATGACGCATATTACTTTCTCGAAAGGTCCTTATTGTATAATGACTTCAGAATAACAATTAGTAATTGGGGATTTTTAGCTATTTTTATTTGGTTAGTTTTAATTTGAACTGCTTGTTGTCATGCATTTGTAGATAAGTTGAAATAAAGACAAGTTTTCTTATTTTAAATAAAGATGCGAAATCCTAATTGAAGTATCAATTTGTTTCATGTTTTTCTTAACTAGTTTATACATTTAATGAGCATACCAGACGGACAGCAAAAATAAATAGATTTTTTTATATTAAGGGATTATATTGCTTCCTCGGATAAAAAACAGCTTTTTTCAACAATTTTTTTTTCATATAAAAAATCAAAAATTTTATTACAATTTTTTATTGTTACAAACATGCACTATTAATAAGAAAATTCTGAAAAATTTAGAAAAAAATATTTTAAACTCGGCCATTGTGACGCCATTTTGCAGTGAGCTCGAAAAAAGAAATGAGCCCGCGTTGGCAGGATAACTGCTTACAGGATCATCTCAAGTGAAAAAATAAGTTTTTTAGTTAAAACCTAAACTTAGAACTTGGGCGAAGGAAAAAAAATTGAAAATTGAATTTTTAGCAGACACTTTTACAAAATAAAGAACATTGACTATTTTTAAGAAAATTTTAAAAATTTCGAATTTCACCCGATTTTGACGGCGCTAAAGACTTGTCCACTGCTGCATTGATTCTGGTCTTTTCATGAATGCTACCTGAAAACACTGAAATCTCACTAGAACATATTGTTCACGTATGCTCACCAACGTCGAAAAAATGAAAATTTTATAAAATGGTGATGTTTTTTTTTCAAATTTAATTTTACCCAGAAAACAAAACTTGCTAGATTAATTGGTGAATTATATACAGAGCATGCTGCAGTGATGCCGGCATTATCCGTGAAAGAAAACTAGAAGACTTTGTCCGTGCAATAACTTACGGTAAAAAAAATCAAAAATTATCAAAATACAGTAAAAACAAAAAACTTGTATGGGAAGATGATTTGACTTTGCAGTGATTATCTCCTAAACTATTAAAACTTTTGAGTTGCTTCGAGAAGTGTGAAAAAGGCCGTTTAATTAAGTTTAATAATGTAATAGAAATTTATTTACAAAAAAACTTGCACAGTCTACATAAATAAACATTTTAACTCACTTTGAGGAAGAATAATACCTTGCCTGTGGATCTTTGTTGTTGTGTCGGCAGAATTCTGCTGAGTTGACAGTCCTTGACCGGGTAAAAAATTCGGGTCCTATCATGGTCTGCAGCTTTTTATTTATTTCTATAAACACAAAATTGTGTACAAATTCAAACGATATATTTGCCCATATTTACAGAAGAGCAGCCCTAACCTCATTTCTGGTATTAACTTTGCGCTTTGGTAACTTCGTCTCTATATAGGACTAAAGGTGTACAATGGGATTGAGGTCTGGCTTCTGGGCAAGATGTGCCAGCACCTTTCTAATATTCCTTAACCCATAAAGCAGAATGCTTCGGATCGTTCTTATGAATAAAACAGTAAACGCTATTTAAATTGAGTTTAGTTGCTTATGGAGCCAGATTATTTTTTTAATATTGCGTAGTAGTCCCCTTTTTCCTGGATTACTGTAATCCTTACCCAACAAGTGGTCAGTTTCATGTGGTTTCAGTGGTAACGGATTCTTGGTACATGCTTCGGAAAGTAAATTTCTAGGATTAAATTTGTTGACATGAAATTCTTTTTTTGGAAGTTTAAAGGTTTTGTTATCAAGTTGTTGCTATTGCAGCTTAAAAAATTTTGCTTATTTTCTTTTAAAAGTTTAATTTTATAGTATTACAAATTTTTATTAATTAATTAAAATTATTAATTAAAAATTTTGCGTTTTTGACATTTTGGTTTAACATTCAATTTATTCTCATTTTCCAGTTTTTTCTATTGTTTTTAAATATAAGCTTTTCACTTAGTTTGAACTATACTTGTTACAGATAGCTTAAAAAATGTAATTCGTTTAATCTTATTTTCGCAGGTATACCACAAAAACAACAAGGACTAACTGATTTTTTAACACTTTTCAACATCGAATTTTGCCTGTTTTTACAATATTTATTAAATATATTTAATATAAGTGTAAAGTGTTCTGTAAACACAACTGTGTGTGTAGTTAAGTCCGATAAATTGTATTGAATTGTATTAAAAGTGTGTGAAAATACCGTTATAACGTTATATGTTCGTACATGTCCGACAATTGTGATAGCAAGTTAGTAGTTTAGCAACTTGATTTAACTGTTTATTAAAGTCATACGTTCTAGTTACACTACTCACATCATAAAGTGTAGAATATTAAACCAAAAATATAATTGTAACAGAAGTGAAAAAAGCTGTGAAAGTCTCTAACAACAATTTTGTATTTGTGGGCATGTAAATTTCTGTAATAACTGTAATAATAACCTCGAAAAAGTAACTGAAATCAAAGATCTTGAATTTTAAGTAAACGAAACATAAAAATATAAGAAAGTTATCGAAACTTATTTAAGTTTTCACGTCCATTTTTTAAGTAATTAAAAGCATAACATCAACTGAATTCCACTTTGAATAATTTCCATTCCAATAAACAGTATTTTGTGAACCGAAAACCAAAACTGATACAAGTTTTCAACTCACACATCCTACACTCATTCACTCACTCACTCAAGTATTGAACACATTCTCTTAATTAAGTAACTTTATTTCTATAAGCAAACTAAACGCTAATTCTGAACATCATGTCTTTGCTCAAGCGCAAATGCACGCTACTCTTTAGCGTCTGCTCGTTGACTTTAGTGCTCGCTTGCCTTTTGAAGCAGCCCAATACGGCTAATGCATGCTCTAGTCGTTCCATACCCAAGCCACGCACACTCTCCTCGGCCGCTTCATCGCTTTCGCCACAACAGTCGACAACATCCGCTACGACAACTACTACCACCACCACCACCACGGAGCCGACTACCACTACCACAACGACACCCCGACCCAACATCACTTTCCCAACCTACAAATGTCCGGTGAACTACGACGCTTGGTATTGCTTGAATGATGCAACCTGCTTCTCGGTTAAGCTGGGCGACTCGGTTATGTATAATTGCGAGTGCGCAAATGGCTTTATGGGGCCGCGTTGCGAGTACAAGGAGTACGATGCATCCTTCTTGCCGAAACGACCACGTCCAATGCTGGAAGAGGCGAGTATTGCAAGCGGCGCCATTTGTGCCCTACTCTTTGTGCTCTTCATCTGCTTAACCTTATACCTACGTTATGAGCAGCGCGCTAAGGTTTTTGCTGAGGATTATGAGATCACCGACGCCATGGAGGAGGATGACGACGAGCGTGAAAACAGCTATTTTTCAACGAAGACATGTCGCTATTGCAATGAGCCGCAATGTTGCGGTGCAAAGACTGGGGTCGCTGGTGATGTTGGCGATAGCGGCATGCGTGGTCGTGTCTATGGCGCGGCCGAGGGTGGCGTTGGTGCACCATCGCTGCGTCGTTACATTGAAGCGATTTCCATGTCATTTGCTATCAGGCGCACCACCAAAATGTAAAATGCGAATTAAACGCATATGAAATATAATTTATATGAAAAAGCATAAATAGTGTGGTTGTTGTGTTGTATTTGCGAGATTTTTATTAAATAAGTCGTATGAAATATAACTGCGCGTAATTCTGCGCTCTTTTATAATTAAAATTTGGTCTGTATCTGCATTGCCGTTAATTTTCTGCAATTTTAGTTCACTCAATTAATATATTTATTCACTGTTCATTCACAATTACTTAATTTTTAATTGTTCATTCACAATTAAGCCTAAAAATTATTTTATCTTAAAAGTACTTAATTTTTTTCATATATTTTCCATTGCAATTAACTTATCTGTACTTAACATCTTGCTACTATGCGAAATAATAATAATTTTTTTCCAAATACAACACAATAACCAATTCTAAAAAAAATCAAAAAAATATATATTAAATAAGCTTTGTTAGACCATTAAGCTAAGCTAGCAAGCCAATTAATTTTTAACTGTACCGTTTTTTGAAACACATCAGTTTTAGACTAGTGATGACTAAATGCCTTCGAGTGCTTTATATACAACACTTATATACTCCTGAAATCACTTAATATTTCAACTAAAAATGAAGTCCATTTTCACAAATCCATGACATCACAGCACATTTAAATATTTAAAACACAAACAAACATGCATTAATTTCATTTAAAGTATAATATTTATGAAATTCACCACTTAAGTCCGATATCAACTGAATTTACGAAATTTTTTTACAAACGTTTTTTAATACATACGTGATATTTATTTATTTATATTGCAGCGTATTTGATGAGAATTCATATTCATTTATCTTACGACATGCAAAAAGTATTATTCGTGACAACTATTGTACACACCTTCTTTTAATAAATAATATGCAAATTAAATAAAACTGCACAAAGCTATATGCAAAATAAAAAATAAACTTTGTTTTATTTTCTAAAGAAGGAGAAGGATATTTTTTCGTTTTTTTTTTTTTTGAAGAGGAATTTTATTTAATAAACAAAAAATTAAAAGTTTATAGAAATTAACTCGCTATATAATGACCGGCGAACGGACCTCCGAAAAAAGTGTTTGGCGGTGTTTAATATTACATCAAATCCGAAAACAAAAAAATTGTTTTAAAGTAAAGATTAAAATCCCGAAACTGGACGAAACAAACTACAATTTGCAACATTAAAATAAAATTAAGGGACCGTGGAAAGTTTTTCGAACATAAAGAGTCGCTACAATCTACCACTCCTAGGAATATACTTTTAAAGTAAAATTAAAAATTTGAAGCGTTTTGCTCCTCTTCAGTTACGGTAAAATTAAATCATATTTAAATTCTCATTTATTTGGCCACTTTCTGACGAATATGTCTTAGAAGGTTGGTAAAAGTTAAAATTAAAAGTCGCTTGTTTTAAATGATTCGAAGAAATTTTGCCGACTGAGCCTGAAAACAACGTTTTGGATACCGATTACGTTCATATCCGAAACTATTTGCCGAATCGAACTATCGGAAAATACTCTCAAATATATGTATGTACCAACATGTGATATAGATATACATATATACATACATTGCGACAAAAAAGTGCCCCGAAATTGTAATTTAAATTCCCCTCGTAAATGATATGTCAAAAAATTAGGACTGTCCTTAATTACTATGCCAAATATGAGCACGATCTGTCAAATAGTTTGTCTACAGCAACTGTTAAGTCGTTATACCTCAGTTGTGCGTTGCGATTTTTACAATAGGTAAAACTAAATTTCGTAGGCGGAATCTCTGCGAATGTTGGTAAAAGCTTACGGTGATTTAGTTTTATCAAAAACACAAGCCTACGTTTGATTCAAAGCCTTCAAAGATGGTTGAGAGATCGTTAAAGATATGCCTCGTCCTGGACGATCTTCGACCTCTTCAACTGAAGAAAATATCAAAAAAGTAGAAGTTATGGTGCTTGAAAATCGTCAGGCAAGTGTTAGAGAGATGGTATGTGAGCTTGACATCTCTCGCGAGTCCCTTCGAATGATTTTGGTGGATATTTTGGGTATGAAACACGTTCTTACTCGACTCGATCCGATAAAGCTGAATTTTTCTCAAAAAGAGTACCGTAAACAGGTATCTTTGAACATACTTAATCGTGCGAATTCCGATCCCACATTCATGGAGACCATTATAACTGCTGATGAGTCATGGATTTCATCAACAATCATCGTAATGGCGGGAAAAAACGAGCCTAAACCAAATGACCACGCCAAAGCCATCCAAAAATCAAGGTGATGCTGATTGTTTTTTTCGATATTAGTGGTTTGGTGCATCGTGAATTTGTCCGGAGGGACAAACAGTATATAAGACGGAACAACAAAAAACAACGTTGATCAATAATTAAATATTTTGCGTTTTATTTGCAATTTCCGGGTCCATTTTTTGTCACAAAACGGCCTACTTTCAATATTTTATTAATGAAATATGTTATGATAAATTTTTATTATTCCAAAGATTTATACATATTTTACAACGATTTTGTGTTTTTAAAGAATATGTATGTATATTAAAAAATCGGCTATTTCGACGTCATTTCTGGTACTCCCTAGGAAAAAGGTGCCTCCGCGTTGTCAGCAGAACTTCTTACAGGGTCACCCGAAGGAAAAGGGGAAATTTTTCCAGTCTCCAAAACTATTACTCGGATCAACTTGAAAATAAAGGACAATCTTCTGGAGATATTATTATATATATATAATTTTTTTGCAAGTTTTACTCCCATTCCGTATCTATAACAAAGTGATTATAGTTGTCACTGGGAAGCATATACTAAAACATATACCACAACATACGGATAAATAATGCAAGCAATTGAGCCTTGTTATAGTATATAATCAACTTGAAGAACTCAGTAACCCACAGGGATGTAGTAATTTCAGGACCAACATACAAATTAATTGTATTATACTAAACGTAACCTTAGAAATGCTAATGAACTTCATTGTTTTCAATTTCATTATGTTTTATTTTATGATTTCTGTCAAAATTTTGAATAGTTTTGCAAAAAGCTTTAAACAGTGATTTTCAAAAGTTTAAATTCAGATTTGTCAAGTACACTGGTTTCAGTAGCCAAAGACAAACTAAAATACTGCTATAGTATCCTGCCGGCAACTATAAAGCAGTAGCCTTCGGCAATAGGGTTGTTAGTTTACTTAACTGGTGATGTTCGGCGCAAAAATTTATAGTTGAGACAAAGAAATCTATTTTAGATTCATATTATGAAGTTAAAGTCGTATATTTTCACTTTTATGCACTGTTTTCTAATGTTCAACGTTATTATTCACTAAATAAATCTCCGTTTACTCACAAACGACTATAAAACAAGCACCACATTGGGCCGTAAGCCGTCAACACAAATATAACAATTGTGGTGATCTCCAAGAGCAATCGGAAGTCCATATAAGTTGAAGCGTCTAACGAGTAATCGTTAAATAGTTGCGTCTCGAACGAGTAATACATGCTTAGCATAGCCAATGTAAATGTAATTAAGCCAATAATATTGTGCAATGTTTTATTAAAACGCGGTTGCAGGCGTCCCTTCAGTTCGGCGGCGTAAAGTGAGCTGAGACCGCTTAACAAGCTGATAAACAAAATAACCATGGTAGCCAGACCTGCAAAGGTAAATATTTGTATTTATACCACCAAACAAATAAACTTAATTATACACGATAGCACACACACACACACACCTATAATGCCGTGACGCGTGTGAAAGTGCACCTCCTCCAAACACATTTTTATCACAATGCCAATGAGACCGATTATGGAGCCGCACAATTGTAACACCCAATGCAAACGTGCCTTCTCCGGCCGATGACACACCTGGGTGCAAGCGTTGCCACGATAGTAGGCCATCAGACCTTCGGACATCAAGCAGAGAAACTGAAAACGGTAAATATTTGAATTTTATTCCTAATTCCTCCTGTGATCTAATTATTGTTCGCTTTACTTACGCCCAGTGTACAAAACACCGCATGCCAGGGAATATCCTTGCTATCCAAACGCAGACTCATCCAACACAAGTAAATTGTTACGAAGCCAATTAGCAGCCGATTAACGAGCGTCAATACGAATTCGAGCTTCTGTGTGAGTGTGAGCGTGGGTGGCGGAGCTGGTCCGTCCGCCGCAACCCACTTGCGCAGGTGTGCTGCTGCTCACATTGTGGCAGTGTTGCGGCGTCGTGCTCTGTGGTGCAGGTGTGTCCCTAATGAAATGTATTCTAGCATTGCTTACTTTATTCACTACGAATTTGCCGCGACGTGTCATTTCGATTTCTGCGTAGCTTTTCGTATTTATCTAAAAACATAAGATTTTGTTTCCAATTTAATTTGCGCAAAATCTAAAAGATTGCCCCATTTGCGCTCCGGCTGAGAACGCGTTTCGCCTATTACTGTTTTTGCAATCATTATATTCCAACCGAAATTTTGTTTCGATATGTAAAAAGCGTTCCCGGGCGTATCATCATCGCCTTCCATTGCATGTGGCTGATTGCGTCTCCACTTCACTACGACATCGACTCGTGATTAATATGCTTGTTTTCTTATTTTTGTTTTGTAGTTTTTATCTTTGCTTCTCAATGTCTTTATCAGTGTGTCAAGCCGCAGCTATGTACTGGCAGGCATATTGCAGCCGTGATTGATTTTGTGTACAGCCCCAGATATATACTTTCTTGGCAACTTATCGGCGCTTGCACCTTTGCCGCCGTTGTTTAATTAGGCCACTCCGCCCGCGCTGTCGATATGCTGCGTTGTTTGTTGTATTGTTTTATATGAATGGACGTGGTTTTGTCTTTGAAGAACTTCAATAAGATCTAAGATCTTTGCGCGGATTGCTTGAACTTTGTTGTGGGTGCTTGCAAGTCACCAGAGGGTATCTGTATTCGAAGTTTGTTTGGTATCTTGTAAGTTAGTTGTTCTACACAAATCTATAGCAGCATTAGGGTTGTGGTACCAGACTGAAAAGTTGTGCAGCATTTCTAATTTGAACAAATTTTCAACTTCGGCGGAAATCTTCCCAGCTGCCATCACAGTCTAGGTTTGGTCGCTAAGAACCAGCCCAGAGCAGGTGACGTCTAGCTAATGCAGAGATATTCATCCTTCGCTTTGCATACGAAACTAAAGGAAGAGAATTTAAGAATCTGCCATTGCTGATGAGGTACTTGGTGTTAGGTATAAAACGATAGAGATAAAGCTTTCCTCTAAAAAAACTTAACATGGAGTAGACCTTGGATAAAAAGCGGGATATCAGCACAAACTTCGATGGAAGAAATGGCTGCTACCACCGGCGGGGACAGTAGGTCCACTTGATGTGTCGTCAGCGGCTACACCTCTGCTGTGAAGGGCTCTGTTCACAGCGGTTGTAGTATTACTGTCAAACCCGTTTTTCAACGCCAAGTAGACAAGCTTCTTGAGACTCGGACCTCGAAAGCGTTAACATGATCGAAGAGGAAATTTTGGTCGAGTTGCTGGGGTGCTGGTTCGGCATGAAGGCTAGCCGAAGACAAACCCAGCAATACGGTTTGAAGCCGAAAGCTTGATATATAGCGGCGTTGAAAGTGCATTATAGACTTAGCTGTAAGCAAGAAGAGTAGAGATTGGCTTGGGCTAAGAGAAACCTTTTCACTGAGTCTGAAAACATCGTTTCGGCAAAAGCACGTTTTGAGAGCCGACTATATTACAGAGTTTGTCCGGAAAGTAATAGGACTGTGTCGATTTATAAAATTTTTGAACCAATCGTTACAATTCTTCAAAAACTGTCAAAATAGACTCCTTTAGCGTCGATGCAGCGCTGCCAGCGTGATTTTGAAGCATTGAAAGAGTCACGGAAGGCATTCGGAAAGCCTTGAGAGCCGAGGTGCATGCTTCTTGGATCCCCTCTGTGGTCTCAAAATGCTTGCCTTTCATCGGCCTTTTCAGGCAAGGAAACAAAAAGAAGTTCGGGTCACATCTGGGCTTCAGGGTGGGTAGAGTTGGAATACCGGCCTTGGTTAGGTAGCTGTTTACAAGAAAGGCGGCGTGAACCAGGTCGTTGCCGTGATGCAACTTCCAATCGGCTGCGATGTCTTGTCGAACCCAATTGACCCTTCGTTTGAGTCTCTTGAGGGCTTCTACGTAAAACTTGGCGTTGACGGTTTGTCCAGGAGGAACAAATTCATGGTGGATTTTGATTATTTATTTACTTTATCATTAAAGAAAATTACTAAATAAAAAAGTTCGAATTAAATTGAGCAATTCAGATTTATTTTATATTAATAATAATGATAATAATAAATACAATTTTACAGAGAATGTAATGAAAATTTGAAATATGCAAATACATATATTACACTTTATAAACTATAAATATATAATTTATATATGGCCACAAAAAATATATGAAATATTAGTCTCTTACAATGATCCGTATCTTCTGCAGCAGCGCTTTTATTGGTCCAATACAAGAGAGCACCAGAGAAATGAGCGTTATGGTTTTCATGCAAATTGGGAGCGTGGATCCATCTGGGTGAGCTCTTGTAAAGAAACCCGTTTGATAACCATAAAATTGAGCTAGAAGCGCTAGTACGAAGCAAGTGAGTCCGATCAAATTATGGAATGTGCGATTAAATAATGGACGTACACAGCCCTTCAATTTGAGCTGATAAAGCGCGGTTAAACCGCTTAGCCAAGACACCAAGCAGAAGATGAATGAGGCGAAACCTTTGGAGAAATATGAAAAATTTGAAACAATAAGTAAAATCAAATAAATTGTGTATATATTTTCTACTTTATATTATATAAATTGAGCAACAGAAAATATATTTGAAAAAAAATTAATATTTACACAATAATAAAAAATAAAGCAAATAATAAATTGCCACATTTTTTTTTGTGCAAATAACTTTTTAAATCTTCTTCTTTACTGACGTAGACACCGCTTACGCGATTATAGCCGAGTCAGACTATTAAAATAAGTGAAATAAAATAAGGAATAAATAAGAACAAATTCGCAGCCACTCACCCAGCTTGCCATGCGTGCTCGTTAACAGAAAACCTTTCTGTATGCATTTATATAGCGTACCGCCCATGCCCAGCCCGCCGCCTGCCAGCTGCAGCACCCAGTGTATTGTGTGCTTCTCATGCCGTTTGTAGTGTGACGTCAGCGGATTGGCGTTGTAGTGTATCATCACCGCTTCGGCCATCAACAGTGAGTACTAGGCGAACAGAAACGATAAGTTCGGAGATTTAGAACAGAGTAAAAGAAATTTCGTAAGTGTTATATTGCATACTTTTAGGCATTTAATGCGAGTGATCATTTTACACGGTCGTTTTTACGACGCTAATCGAACACAGTTTGTGTGAGTTAGACGCACACATGCACAAAAATCGCAAATGCATTTCATGTTATCGTATCAGTGGGGCAGAGAACGTTTATGATGAACGTTCTCTGAGTGGGGGTTATAACATTTTATTTGACAGATGCTAAATGTACTTACATATAGAAATTTATAGAATTTAGTTGTGTATATGTTTTTGATGTTTATTGTTTACATTTTAATTTAAAAATAAATGTTTTCTACGAAATTAGTTTTTATTTATATTAATTACAGCATTTTATTTAAAAAATAAATATTTTCTTCGAAATTAGTTTTTAAGTGTAATAATTTCAGCAAAGAAATTGTTATCGTTCAAAACAAAAAAAAAAAAAAAATAATAAGCTGGTTTACTGTTATAAATAATTTTAAAGAATGCTTGGAATTTTAAAGAAATGCTTAGAAATTTGTACGCAATACCTTTTTTTTTTAAAAGGTTAGTTACAAAATAATTATAAAATTAAAACTATTTGAGAAGGCTTGCAATTGGAAATATTTTTTGTGAGACTACATCTGTTTACAAATTTAAATATAATAATGCCAAAAAAGCATACAATATGGTTATAAATTAAAAACAAATTGAAACGCTAACAAAGCAAAATATTTTGCTGGGTGTTACCATCTGTTTACAAATTTGGATGCAATAACATTTCTAAGATAAACGAATTCATACAATAAGGTTGTTGAACAAAGGCAGATTAACAAATAAAAATTGTTGAGAAGGGTTGCCACCTAATTAAAATTATATTTTATTCAAAAATGTTGAAATAATTGACATTCGAATATAATACTAAAATATAATATAATAAAATATTTTGGTAAGGGTTGCCACTTGCTTGGAATTTTTATTTACAACAAATCAAAAATTAAATTCAGTACCACAAATATAATAAATATATTAGGGGTATTCTCTTGCTCTTGCAAGATTGCAGATTGCAAAAATACTACACCGAAATATACAAGGGCACGAGAGCACCCATTGCACAATCTAGTGATATATGAGCGACTGATTCAGTCAATTTATTGTAAATGACTATTGTGCATAGCTATTGTGAATTGGCGCACCTTCTGCATACATTTTTAACAAAAAAACTGCAACAAAACTTTATAATTTAAATAGAAATTGTAAAATCTAATTAAAATTTACCTTCCTCAACAATTTAACGTCAAAATATGACTTTATGTAAAATGGCAACTACAACAGGGTTGCAATTTTATTTTTGCGTGACATTGCACGCAAATATCATGGGTTTTGGTCTGACATATTTTACAGCCCTTGCAAATATTTTTCTGCGTGTGTTTGTTGTTGTGCCGTTGTAAATCTGCAATTCTTGCACCGTGCACCGGGATTTGCAAGAGCAAGAGAATACCCCTATTAAGTCCATTATTATTTCATTCTGTATTTCTCGTTTCATAAGTGCGATTGCCTCGCATTATAGACAATATAAGATTTCGTATTAAAAGAAATCTGTGGGTGCTTGACTCAATGCTAATTGAGCAGAGATGGACACCGACAAAGAGAAAATTTCCCTTATTAAGTTGTTTTTTCAATAAAGACGAAAACATAAGCCAAGCACCTGAAAATTTGAATAATCTTTATAGTCCTGATACAGGAGTACCAAATCATACGCAATTTTACTTTCGCCTGTTTCGGTCACTTTGAAGTCAAAGAAGCACCACGCATTTTAGGCTCGACTGTCGAAAATATCTATCGATGAAATTATGGAAATCACTGTTTCTGTTACCCAGAAACATTGCACGAAAATCCGTTTGAAAATAAGACTGGATACAATAAGAACCTATATGTATGGTTGTCACATGAGTTAACACCTCTGAACCAATTTTCAACGAAAATTGATAGTTGTGAGCCAGCACAAATGGTATCGAAGCCAGGATGATGCTCAGGAGGTTACATCATGTGGTTGGTAAGATCGGTAGAGAACCATATACTATGAGCTGCTCTCTTGAGGCGATGCTCTTATTACGGATTTGAACAGTCAACAATTTGACGTCTGAAGGAAGCAATCGCCCAGAAGCGGCCAGCTTTAATCAATGGAAGGGATTTGTGTTTCAGGACGACGCCAGGCTACACACATCAGGGGGAGGTCTTATGCATTCACCTTATAGTCCAGACCTGGTGCAAATTGATTACTCCTTTTTTCAGTTCTTGGCTAGTGAAAAATTATCCTCAAAAGAAGGATATCGATTATGCCGGGTTTTGAGATTTGGTTATGAGAAGGCAATATGGAATTATCTACAAAATGCCAACAAGTTTTCGAACAAAATGGTGATGGACGTACTTGACCTAAATCGGATAATTCTAACTGAGCTAAATATAACATTCCATTTTGTACAAAAATAATGGATTTATTTTATCAGACCATATACCTATGTATGTATAAAACTAATTACTGGTCTTCGCAAATTTCGAAATAAACTTCTAAACAGTGATCTATAGCAGGAGTGCTCATTAGGGCGGGCTGATTTTTTCTATAATATCGCATATGCTGGAAATCTTCTACGGATCATACTGAACAATTTTACTCAAAAAGCTATAGGTCTGAAACCGGTTTCGTGTCTGCGATTTTTAAGGCGAAGTTTAAAAAATCAGAATGTAGTTGTCCGATCTGACCGATTCTGACAAACGATCAATAGAATGTCTTTAAGCACCGACGTATTTATTCGGATATCTCAAAAACAGACGAAGAAATTTTTATAATCCCTAAAGCACTGAACCTTAAACATTGCTGGCTCGAGGCCGATTTTAAAACCAAAGTCTCTTAGGTAAATTTGTTCAAAATGATCCGTAGAACATTTCCCGCATACGCGATTTTTTAATTGTTTTTTGGCTGACAGTAAGTCGACACGCTCTAGTGTTCATGGTGTAGGTCACTTTTAGTAATGCGCATAAATCATTTCGAGGTCTATTAACTGTCAAAGCCTCTTAAATGTCAAAAAGGTTATCCTAGTAAAAGGCCTTACTAGTAAAAGTTCATTGTGTTCAGAAAAATGTTTAAAAACTTTTAATATTATCAATGCAATGGATATTTGTGCCACTGAACTTTTTTTTGGTAGTAATTTTAAAAACTGATTTAAACCGAAAGTATCTAACATATCCGCACTCTACATCAATTGCCTATGTTATATGTATGCTTGGCATTTAAATATTTGTAAAACACTTGAAACACTTACTCCGAGTGTCACCAACCACGCATGCAACGGGGTCTTCTGCAAACCTTTGGTGATGCACAGCCAGCTCATGTAGATGGTCACAAAACCGATGCACATTTGATTCAAAATAAATAGAAATGTTTCGAAACGTAGAAATCCAGCCGTCTTCCAAAAGGATTTCGGAGCGGTGGACTTCTCATCGATGTACGATTCCATTTTACTGTAGGCGTAACGCGGATAACGGGATTGGCGTGTTTGAAAACGCGACGGCGAGGACACACTACTCGCGGCGGCAAAAAGACTTGAGGTGTAAGTTGTTAGCGGGTTCGAACGACTCTGATAGGCGCGATCGGATCCACTAGCTGTCGCACTGTCACTGGAATGATAATTTTCCGTCGACTGGTCACTATTGATGTGATCGCTGTTCTTTTCGCACGATACTAGTGCAGCTGCGTCGGTCGCAATTGGTATTTCGGCTGTTGATTCTTGACCGTTAGTTGTTGTAGCGCGATTTTTTAACGTTGTGCTGCCATAGTCACTGTGCTTTGAACTGATCGTTGCGTCGAGGCGTTCCGTTGAAGTCAACATTTTTGATGTACAATAGATTTGCTCGTTTTTAAATTTGTATACGTGCTTTCGTGCAGTAAGTGTGTTTAACGATCGTTTATTTTGATAATTTATTTACTTGTATTTTTATTTATTATTTTTGTTTTATTGAGGTGCTTAGAACTCTCTTCCTTTATTGTGCTTATCAAATAAAAATTTCGAAATAGTTGACGCTTAAAGCTATACAACTCCGGGCGCTTTTACGAACTGACGAAGTGTCATATTGATAAGATGTGAATTCTTAAATGCTTAATTTTTAAGCACTGATCAAAGCAGTGGTAGAAAAAAAGGTTTCATACACACTATTACGCCGCGAAGGTTGTACGTTTAAATAGCTGTAACTGCCATAAGCCTGATCCATAAACAACTTATAACTACTTCAAAATACCGCCCCATAATTTTTTAAATAATGGCTTACTTATACGACTATTTGTCTCTAAAATTATTACTAAAATGAAATAAGAACGTATGTATATGTGGCATTTCTGTTGGCGTCATCGACATTTACTGAAAATAAATTCTCGATTTTGAAACGAATATAGTAACGGACATAGAAAGAGTCATTCTTTGGGGTTGCAATACAGGGTTTGTCCGAAAAGTAATAAGACCGATTTTCTTCCGCCGCGACTTTACTTAGCACCGACTGGACTCGATAGAGGGCGTTCCTAATTAACGAACAAGCGGCTGCTCAGTTGTCCCCGAGCATCTGGAGAGTCAGGACAAACATTTTCGCGCGACGTGTTTCTGTGAGTGGTGAAAGCCTTTTCGGCGTTCGTTGGAGCAGAGGTACGCGATTAAATTCTGTGTGAAACTCGGTAAATCTGCGACAGAGACGTTTGATATGATCAAACAGGCTCGCCCATATTGGCAAGAAGTGGTGTATTTCGGTGGCACCAGGGCTTTTTGGAGGTCGCTGATGAATAAGCAAATCAAAGTGAACACGATCCTCATTGTCTTTTTTTTACATCAAAGGCATCGTCTACCATGAATTTGTTCCATCAGGACAAACCGTCAATGCCAAGTTTTACGTATAAGACCTTTGAGTCTCTTGTGAGCAGCTATCTAACCAAAGCCGGCATTCCAACGCTTCCGCAGCCGCTATACAGCCTAGATGTGGTCCCCGGAGTTTTTTTTTTTTGTTTCCTTGCCTGAAAAAGCTGATGAAAACGGATCCTGGCAGCATGCACCTCTATTCTGGAGAATGTCTTTAAAGAATTGTAACGATTGGAGTCAAAGGTTTAAGAAAGAGAATAAAATCATTGAATTTCGATATTTTTTTTAAGTGATATTCCATTGCACCTCCCTTTCACGACGGATATGGTTGTTATAGAGTAAATAAGATTTGTATTTCTGTATCTATGAAGGTGTAGACATATATTTAAGGCATGAAAGGACTTTAAACTCAAAAATATAATAACAATAAAGATACATGACAAATCCGAAGCTGGACCAAGGAGGAGAAAAAATTATTATTGTGTTGTTATACTTAAATTTAAAAAATGGTTCAGATATTTTCTGCAAAAAATAACAAAAAACAACTTCAGATACAAAGACACTATTGGGTGTTACCATACTTTCTTAATTTCAAATTAAAATTTCGTTACTTTTTCTTCGAGAAAACGAATTTAAGAACAACACGATGATAACAACGACTACAACTTGGAAACGACAACGGGAATAGGACTGTTTATTACCATAAATTATCTAAATTATCCACAAACAACGTAATGACCCTAAATTAACTGTAAATACCCTCAAAGTGATATCGTTTCCAGTTACTGACCTTATCAAGAGTTTAAATACAAAAGGCTGCGTCACGTTCACTCATATCTATTAGAAGAACTAGCAAAGTAAAACTCTCAGTCGTCAAATTAGCTTTGTGACTGCTAACAAAACTGGAATATTTTGGTAAAATCGTTAAATGAAAATTATTCGTAAGTATACAAAGAACGAGACGTTTCAGCGATCACAATTTGGAGAACTAAATTAAATAACTTGTTGAACCTATCAACGAGCTAATTGCAAATTAAGCGATTGATTTTGTTGTTTGCTTTGACATATTTTTTATTTTAAAAACAATTAAGTTTTTATTCAAAGAAATTACGTGGAAATCTATAGATTGTCCTTTGTCACATACTACAGTTCTGTTTGTTGAGATATGTTTTGTTTATCTTATGTCACAGCTGTCAAATGCAAACCAAAAAAGTAGCGGAACGTTATCGTTGCATTTTCATTCCTGAATTTACCGGAATAATAAACTTTTATCTTCTTCTTTCACAAATTATGCACAATCTAGAGAGTCAGAGCACCCGAAAATTACTATTTCTGTATTTCGTTTTTATAGTTTTATCTTCTCTTTAGAATGGTTTCATCCTGCTACGTTGTTTTTGGATTCAAAAATGATCGATTTTGGTCCATGGTGCGTATTTTCAGGAAATACACATTTTTTTAATAAATTTGTTACACAGTGTGTACACATACACACATTGCATTACACGTAAATATTCTATTCCAAGGAAATTGTAAGCTTTTTGCATTAGACTAAGCAGCATACAAAAGATGTCACGTTTTTAATTGTTGTTGCTTTACAATTGATTACAACGAAACGAATGCAATTTTGCAAAAGATAAATACAAATGTGGACACATCAGAGAGTCGTGTCCATATGTATTTTCATATAGATGCATGTACTCTGTGTACAATTGCGCCCATGAGAAATGAAAAAATTGTTTATTGTATTTGAGTTCTAAGAAATGGGCAGCTTACGAGGCGTCAAATGCTAATCTCGTGCTACATACAAATGCAATGTATACATACATACATATACTCATAGTAAATAAATTTGCATATTTGTTTATCCGAATACACAGTTCGTTATCTAAAAGATCGCTTTAAGCTTGATGCTTCATTTTATACAAAATTATACATTCAATTTCATTTGTATATGTAGCTGTTCTTGTTTTTTAAATTTCACACTATTTAGAGCGGTCTCATTTTTTTTCCAACAACCGGCGCGGGTACACCGTTTTCCGACATTTCGAATATTTTTTAATTTTCTCAGTTGTTATTTTAAAAGTTTTGGTGATATTGAAGAAAATATCTTCAAAGTGAAGTGAAAGGTAAAATTTTGTATGAAACTATGCTTGATCGATCGACGTTAAGTTCACAATACGGGATTTCTTAGAACATTTGGTTTTTTTTTTAGAATTTTTTTCTAGTTTTTGGATCATGATTTATTTCAATTTAATTTTGGGGTAGTCGAAAAAGTCTTTTCGTATTTGGTTAATATATGTCGTTGCAGTCGTATATCTACAGTGCTATCAATCACATTGTGTCAAAATACATTCGGGGAAGTTGAAAAAAAGTTACAGCTGTTCAAAGGCTAGTGAAAATAATGAAGAAATTCGAAATATTTCTAAATTTTTGTATTAAAAAGGGAAGAATGCAACGCAAGTGACATTTTGTGAAGTATACGGAGATGATGCTATATCGTCGGCAAAAACTGGGTCATCTTGGCTGGGAAGTTTTGATGCATCCACTATATAGCCCTGACCTTGCACCATCGTACTACCATTTGTTTTGTTCTATGCAGAACTCGCTTAATGGAGTAAAGATGGCTTCAAGAGAAGGCTGTAAAAATTACTTGCCGCAGCTTCTCGTCGAGAAACCAGAAAAGTTTTACATTGATGCAATAATGTCTCTAGCGGAAAAATGGTAAAAAGTGTTCGACCAATATGGTACATATTTGTTTATTTACTTTTTATTATAAATAAAAAAATAAGCTGAAGTTTCATTAGTAATACGAAAAGACTTTTTCGACCACCCAATATTTATTCTAAAAAACGATGCACAGAAGATTTCAGCAAAATCCTACTGTATACTAACTTCTGAAGATGTGGTGAATATTGTCGCTAAATAACAGTAATTAGATTACGGTTTTTTATCATATATGCTTCATATCACAATAACGATTTTATAACGAATTTGCACTGGACACACACACACGCACATTTATACGACACATTTAAACGTATGTTATTTAAATATAGCACAATTCCATGGAATACTTATGTATGTATGTATGTATATCATAACTATTATTGTGCATATCTCATACAAGTGACATTTTTCACAGAATTTTTGATAACCGCGACAAAAGGTTGAGGATTTCCCACAATTACACGCGATAAAGAGCTCGCTCGCCGCTGGTTTTTCACACAAATATTGCCAATAAAGTAATTATTCTTATTAGATCATTTTTCGAGAGCAGGGCAATTTGTATTTGCACGCCACAATAAATATATAAAAATTAAATAATATTTATATTATGTAAATATTGCTCATCCACCCACCGCGACTGTTGCAAGTGCACTGATAAGCTGCGCGAGTCACCAGATCTCAGCCGCCGATCTCTCTCGGCAAAAGCCAAACGATTCACTTTGTTGTTAACCTTATTAATAAAAACCCAAACAAGTTTTCGCAAAAATAGTAATAAGAATAAGGCACAGACTGACATGCCTACACATAAACGTAGAATGTAAACAAACAAGCAATCGGGTTTTATAAAAATTACACAGAATTAGCTGAGTGGGGATTTACCCACATGTGGCGGCGGGTCTTTGCATTAGGTGTGTTGCGACAATGCCAATAAAAATGTTACGAAAATGAAGAAAAATAATTTAAAATAAAATACCGTTAAGTGATTCACACTAGGGATACCAGAAAAAAGAATAGTGCTTATTTCCTACCAGCCTAAGACTGATAGAAACATATTATCTCTATCAGAAGATGTAACATCCATTTATTCCTAAATGTACTAAATAGGATATGATTTCAAATCGATATATAGTGATTTGAAAGCGACATCAAAATTCAACATCTACATACATATATATCCATTAACAACAATTGTGAATAAAAATGTAAAACAGAGTTTTTATCCTATCTCAATTTTTACGACACGCTAACCTTAAAAATACTCGATTGAAAAATCAAGTTACTCGTGTAGTAAATATCACATTTTGGACATACCTTTAGGTAACTGGAACGTTTTTATTTGTTAGTTCGCACTTTTATTTTCAGCTATAAGTATTTGATGGCGATATTGGAGCGTTTAAACCGCAAAGGTTTTTGTAATTACTTAACCTTTAAAGTTCAACTGCATTTTCCCCTAGTGCAACTGAAAAATACTAAAAAAGTTAACTTCGACTGCACTGGGGCTAAAATACCCTCTACAGCAGTATGTCTTGCGGGATCTATTTAGTATAAGACTAAATACTACGTAACAAATACGTTTGTTTGACATAAACAATCTGCGTTTGCAAATTTCAACATGAATATCTCAAAAACTGATAGACTAGTCCGCATATGTACAGACAGACGGACTTTGCAAAATCGACTCAATTTGTTACGCTGATCATTTATGCATATTGCGTATATAGTAATTCATAGTGTCTCCGACGTTTCCTTCTGAGGTTTTCAAACCTAGTGGTAACCCGTACAGGGTATAATAACTGAATTATATAATACTAGAGCTATGACTAAATGCATTTTCTGATTCAATGTCTGTGGTTTTTGTTAAATATGTGAACTTAATATTATTATGTTGTTGTAGCCGCCAATTTTTTGTACAAGTACAGTAATTTAAGATTCAATTTAGGAGTGCGGTTGTTTATCCAAGCAGAAAGGAATCAAAATAGATATAGAAATTGAAATATGTACATACATACATATATAAACTTTTGGTTTGTTTTCATGTGGCAATACAGGGACTACCAACAAGAACGCGGGGAGTTAGTTCTGTTTTTTTTTTGTTATGCAGATAATTTTATGTCATTCTTGATTTGAACGAAATGTCGGCTAAATAGCCATCACGGCTCTGTTTGCATATCTCCACATGTTTAAGGCAATTTTCGATAACTCGGTGCGGCATTTCGGTTATAGTACGCTAAATGTTGTCTTCGAGCTGCTTGAGAGTTCAATGGCGTAAACACTGATTTAACATATCCCCAGGGAAAATTGTCCAGAGACCTTAAATTGCATGAACTTGGTGGTCACTTAACTTGGTCATATCTCGAAATTGATGAGTTGCCATGAAACATGAGGAGGCACCCCGGTAATAGAGATCATTCTGGTCGATTTCTCCAATTTCCGATGAAAAAGTCGGTCAAGGTCAAAGGCCCGATAACGCCGCCATACCACAATTCGCACTAAACGGTCAACTTTTTGGACATGCAATTGCGTCTGCTGAACTACACGAGGATTTGACTCACCCAATAGCGACAATTTTATTTGCTTACGAGTCCTTTAAGCCAGAAATCGGTCTTATCTGAGAAGCTGATATTTCGATTAGAGTCATCCAGCGCCCAAACGGCAAATCTACAGAGCTTCAAATGGTCTTCGGCTTCAATTTTTTACTGCGAAGAGCTAAATCCAACCGCAAAATCTGAGTAATATTCTTGGACAATTTCTAACCGCTGTATTAAAAAATGACGTGGCATGATGAAATATCAAACTTCACCGAACATACTGACATAATTTGTCACAAACCCGTAAAGAAACGTGACCGCCACGAGCTGTCAAAATCACGACATCCCTATTGGTAGACGCTGTAAGTAAACTGTCGTTTGCATGTAGGTAGTATACACTACAGCTTACTATTTTCGGTTAGTTTTCGATCGTTTAGTAATTTTTCGAATACTTTAGTGCAGGGATGGGCATATTAGCCCTCAGTGGCATTTTGCCCGTGCGGGCACGAGTGCACATTTTGCGGGCTAGGTGAGGGGATCATCGCGGGCAAACATGAAGAGGGAAGTGAGAGCAACGTATTTTGCCACTCCATATTTACAAACGAGAGCAACGTATTTTCCCCACACCATGTTTACAAATGAGAGCGCACGCATATATGGGAAGTTGCACTCTGGGTAATAACTGAAAAATTGCCTAACAATTTTAAGTTTCTTTGTAACTATTATAAATTTATAAAATGTAAGACAAATAACAAAAAGTATAATAAATATTTTATTTTAGTAATAATTTTTTAATATGTCTTTATAACAGCATTTAATTTGGTTTATTTGCGATAATAAATTCTATGTTTGGTTTAATCTCATTAGCTGTAGCTACGCGCATTATTGTATTAAAATTTAAATCAGATAACCTACTTCTTATTTTAGATATAATTTTCGAAGCAAAAAGTTTCAAACCAGGTTATTTCTTTAAATTTCCTTATAAAAAGTAATTTCAGTAATAACTTCAATTTATGAACCACTGTTTCTTCAAACACATATGACCAAATGAATCTTATGAGAGCGCAATGTAAATAATTACCCAACAACCCTTCTACCACCCGTCAATCGTCGAATTTCCAACGACTCGGGGTTTTCCGCAGGGTTGCCAGGCTTGATATACTGTAGTAATTATAAAAATTGTCTTCAATATATTTGAAATTTTCTTAAAATAACTCAAATTCAGAATCGAATGCTATTATTTACAAATATATAAACTAGTTTAAATAGTTTGATTTCAGTTTTGATATTTTATATTATGAAAAATTATAATTGAAAACTTAGAGGTGTACAAAACTACATATGCCTATTGAGTAATGGCAACATTGTTCGAATAAAAACGAGAACAAAGCGCTTGCCGATCGTAGCGAAGTGAGAAGATTTTTCTGCCATTAGCGTTTGTATTCTATTTGTGTGCTTAGCCACTCTCAATCAATAATGCCATACCGCGCAAATATATTTTTATTTGATGATTTCTTATATTTTTGAAAATATGTGTTCCCTTTCTATAGCGCATATTATTATTTTAATACATTTCCAGAGGCAACTTAAATTTTAAAAATTTAACAAAAAAAATTATAGAAAAAAACCTCAATTCTTTGAATATTTTGATAAAACAACCAAACTGAAAATATCACAAATCATATATTTATATAAGCATTTTTATTAAATGGAACTGCAATATGTTGAAACACAATATATATAATGGTAACAGGTATATTTTCTTTTTTATTTATGCAGATATGCATATGTACGTATAAAAGCCCACAACTTAAGATAAGTTTTCCCAATTGTAACTAAACTGAATTTTTACAACTGGCATCACCACCATTAACTGATCTATCACACGTACAGTGGTGTGAACAAAATAGGAACAACTATAGGTGTTGGGAAGTTTTAAAATGTGCTGTTTTCTTATTAAATAAAATTATTTTTAGATACAAGTATAACTTATATATTTTTTCCTAACAGTGATTAGAATTTCCCACCATGCAAAGGTAAATGAAAACAAATTTTAATGCGAAACTCTAAACCCTGCAAATTATGTTTACCTCTTTTTGTTCACACAACTATACAATTCCGATATGAAGTAAACTTCCGCTCTTTAATTTGTGTACAATGTCAGTATTGCCGCAACCACTCTGCGATGAACATTAAGTTACGGAGGAGTGTAATTGATTTTTTTCGCAACTTTTCGCAACTTGTTATGCCCTTCTCTCCGTAAACTGATATTCCCCTCATCTAGCCCCCGTGCGCACTTTGCTAACTTTGCGGGCTAAAAATGTGCCCATCCCTGCTTTAGTGAATATGGTTGAATCTCAAAGAAGTAACATGCGTGTAAGGAACCCAGATTAAGTGATAATCCTATTCTCCTCTTACACAAACGTGCGTGTGTTTAATTAAACCACGTTTAGGAAATAACAATTAAGTACATTTTTCAGTAATTAATCATGTGTGGATGTAATAAATATGAGCAATTAAGTGTTAATCTCAAAAACCGGTTTTCATGCACGTGCAGCTGTAATAATAAGCAAAGTCATAATATAAATATTTACAATAAAGCAGGGAGATTGTCATTGAACTTTTTAGCGTCTGAACTAATTTTTTGATAGTGTGAGTAGTTCTCATGTACTTCACATAAATGTATATATGTATGTACATAAACAAATGGCATGGTATATGTATAAGTATGTCGGTATATAAAAGTAAATTAATTGGCTTAGAATATGAGTGTATTGACTTCTAACGTTAAGATAAAGTTAAGATAAAAGCTTTTCCCTACATTCTCAATCAATAGCCGCAATCTTTCTAGTTTACTTTGTAAGCCCTAAAGCTTAACGGATAGTTCGTCTAGCGAGGGATCAACGTGAAAAAATCTTTGTCTATAATTGAGATTATTTAAAAAATTGATATTTTATCCGTAATATTTGTATTCACTGTCTTGATAATGAGGTACTTTTGAGTGGAGCTTTAGCTGTTTCCCCGCCCGAATCTAACATTAGATATGGAAGTCGCTATCTTCAGTAAACTATTTCCCATTTCTAAAGAAGCGTTCGTTGGTTGATTGAAAAGGTTGGCGTAGAAAGGAGTCGTTAATTGCTTAATTTTCAAATTTTATGCAGATTCCTTCATTTTCACGGTCACCTATACCAGTTCCCATTATGAAGGTCAGGTTTATACATGCGTCTGTCTGTCTTAATTATTTTATGTCCAACAATAAACCGATAAATGTCACCGACTGAATTGCATTCGGTTATCAAAATTAAAAATATGAGTACCATTAAGATTCCGTCTGTGACAAGTGAATAATCATCAATCGAAAAGTTTTGAAAACTGGCGGACGTCTTTAATGCACGTTTTTTGATAAGCTATAAATATCGGTATTGTGTTCTTCCTTTGATAACCGCATTTGCATTTAAGGAGTGTTCCAAAACTAACGTAAGAGTGAAATTAAATACAGGGTGTCCCAATATTATGGCAAGATTGAAATTTGCCACCATCTATGTGGTAATCACAACACCATCACCCATCTTGAGACCCAGCATTCATTATTGTATAATATACAACCAGATACACCACGCTGTTGATGCGATGAAGCCCATTTCTGGCTCAATGGGTATGTAAACAAGCATAAGTGCACATTTGAACGAAGAGCAAAACGAAGACTGAAGAGCTACCGTTCCAGAAAAAAAAAACATCACGCTAACTGACTATTTGATGGCTGAAATTGAAGCTCGTGATCTCGGTGACATTTGGTTTCAACAAGACGGCGCCGCTTCCCACACATCACCATTGGGCCGGCCGATTGGCCACAAAGATCGTGTGATATCACACTGTTAGACTTTTTCATGTGGGGATATGTACAGTCTAAAGTCTATCCCGCTTCGATTTAGGTGTTGGAGTGAAACATCACGCATGTTATTCGCTAGTTCCTAGTCGAAATGCTGAGCCAAATTTGAAAGACTACAAAAAATAAATGTCAAAGAATGTACCTTCGAAAGATAATAAACATTCCCCATAAAATTTGAAGTTTCTGTCTTTTTTCTTTTAAAAAATCGGGAACCTCGAAATGGATCACCGCTTACATACATATAAGCAAGACACTCGGCCGGTAGATACAGCACTTGAGATAAAGGTAGTTTAGGCATTCCGAACTGAATTTGAATTTCTAAACAAATCGCAAAATTTTGCATAGATAAAAATGCAAAGGAAAACGCCACGGGCGGATTTCAACTATTTTACCCTTATGTGACTTTTAAATAATAGTTTTTTGAGCTGAATTTTTTTTTTTTTGAAATTAAAAAATGATTGGAAACTCATAAAAATACATATATATGTTTTCAGTTTCTGCAAACGTGCTTAAATTACACCGTTAGAAGCAGTTCTAAGTATGGCTTTTGGGGTCTCTTGACTTACTTTGCCGCTATACAGTTTTTGCAAGCACAACTTCTATGTAGATCATTGCGTGTGTTTGTTTAAACGAAACTTTGGTGCAGTCCAAAGCACTGATCTATATATACTCTTGAGTGAATGCGAAATAAAATGATATATTTTGGATACACATACATACATATCTACTCGTGTATATGCACCGATTTTACTTTCAAAATATGGTTTGTAAGTACAAAGCGAAGGCAATTTGACATTGACTGAGTGTTTTGCCTCCAAATTTTTTCATTTTGTTTAATTTTCGCAATAATTAGCAAAATTCGAATGTGTTGTACTTGCCAACTCGAGATGTTAGTAAGTATATGAATGTATAATTATTGTTATTATTTTAGTTCACGAAAAATCGAAGTTTTTGTAGACGATTGGCAAATCCTAATCTTTTTAGATCAATACATGCAAAAAATGTTTATAGAAAATAATATTTTAAGTTAAATTGCATTTACATTGCATAGTAATTAAAGACATAATACTTAAAGTAGCTCTTTTATAAGTTTAAAGGGATTAAACACTAAATAACTAACATAAATTGCATATATGGCAAAAGTGATTAGCTTCTGAAAACATACCCAATATCACTAGCTGAAAGAGTGACTTTTAATATCTTTTGATATATTTCACCCGGAATGTTAAAGGGGTTATACTCGTATGGGTTTCACGGTTGCAAATAAAATTTTCTTTTATGGCTTTACTGGATTCTAAGACATCTCTAAAATATTGAGTTGTCGAAAAAATCTTTTCGTATTTCTAGTCAAACTTCAACTTATTTCTTTTTTATATTTATTATGAACTTTAATGAACCAAATATGTACCATTTTGGTCGACCTGTTTTTGCCATTTTTCTGCTAGAGACATTATTCCATCAGTGTAAAACTTTTCTGGCTTTTTGAAATAAAATAAAATAAAATTATCGAGCATTAGCCGTTTTTCGATCGCCGAAACTCATATAACCCCTTAATACAAATCTGTATTATCACCTTTTGGTACGAGTCTAACATTGACTAGCTTCACATCCAAAAATTAACCAAAATGTGTCGAGTCGATCCACTGAAACTCGTCATTAACAGAGTTGGATAGACCACTAGCTTGAGTCCAGTTTTTGATGGTTTCACGAGCTTCACTAAATGTTTTGTGCCATCCAAATACTTGTGTTCGTGATAAAGTAGAGACCCTGAAATACTTCTGCTACATTTTTAAGGATTCCCTAGCCGTGAACAAACAAAATTACAAGAAAATTTTTTCGATTTTTGTTCTTTCGCCTTAAAAATGGCATTCGTATCGTAAACAAACAGATGACATACACACACTATATGTATGTATATGGAAACCTTAGAAAAGTTCATCTTAACCCAATTCTAGGGGACTTACTGGACACTGCATTTACTAGACACTGGACATCCGGTTAAGGTACACAAGTTGTCAAAGTTAGATTGAATGGGAGGTGAGACGGAAACTTTCAGGCGCTGTATCCTCCATAATATAACCTTTGCAAGACATGTCATCAGTTTTATCTTCCGCAAACTAGAGGACATGGAGGGACCGGCTGTCCAAGTGAGACACCTGTAAGAATCGACCTCATAATCTAACCTAACATATGTACATATGTACATTTGGAGATCAGACTTTTGGTGAACATAAAAAATATGGATCAGTCCGAGTTAAATTTCAGATAGTCTACTTTCATAATAAATTATAATTTAATTATTATGAGAAAATTTTCATGCCAAGTATAGCATTATTGATAAATTTTACGAACCTTTTTCTCACAGGCAATAAATAATTTGATAGCTGAAATAATAAGCGCTAGAGGAAATAAATTATCGTGTAGAATTATCACAAAATATGCATGTGTGTGTGTAACGTCACCAATTTTGTTTTTCTGCGTTATTTTATTGCACACTTTCGCTAATTCATTCAAATAGCTGGGGGTTTACCAATGCAGCGCTCACTGGCCGCAACGAAGCTGGATCGTGACGTCACTTCGTATCGTGAAATTCTGCGTACAAGTTTAGCCGATTCTTTGAAAACGTTCAATGTATACAACCTGGTCGTGACGGCCAGTGAGCTTTTCAAATGAGTCAAAAATTTTGTTTTTTATTTCTTTGTTGTTGTAAATGAATTTAAAGTGAATATTTTTGGCTTGAAAGGAGCGCTCAGCCAGTTCAGTCGTGTTACAAACTCAATAAGAGTAAGTCATTGGTGCGCGAAAGCATTTAATCTAACATAAAATTATATTTGAAGTGGTTTTGCTGGTGTGATAATAAAAAACTGTGATATATAAAATATATAATTTAGTTTAGAATTGCGGAAAATAAGATAAAAAGCTACCAAAAAGTATTTACAAGAGGGTCAGTGCTGGTCAGTGGTAAGTAGAAAAGTTGACCTTGCTTTCTTTTGAGCTAAGAAAACATTCATAATAATGTGACAAGAGTGTTCGTGCTGTAAGCAAATGAGAATTTGTCGCCTTAATTGAATGTAAGCTATACGAACCAAATATGAAAGTAATTAACAGCTGACTATTGCGGACATTAACCATTTCCGATCGACGATCATTGAAAACAGTGATTGATCGCAAACTGTTTTTGTGCGTGCGCTTAATTATATCCGCATAAAGAGTCTCAGCTATTAGTGAGAATATAGTAAATTAGAAAGGTTCCAAGCAAAACTATTACCTTGGTTAGAAGACAAAGATTTTAGAGTGCAATGCTTGCTTAGTGGATATATTGTTTAAGTGATCGACACAGGTGAAAACGACTATACCTTCGTTTAGGATAAAAACAATTTTTTATGTGTCTTGTTTGGCAAAAAAAAAATTATTTATTAAAAAAACATAAGCAGAAAAATTAAAATTAAAAAAAAAAACTATTTAAAAAAAATTAAATACCTTAAAAAATTTTAATTCATACTTGAGAATTAAAAAAATTATTATTAATTAAAAGAAAAATTACAAAATTAAAGAAAAAATTTTATAAAACAAAAAATTAAAAAACCAGATTTTGCAAAATTTAATATTTCAATAAATAAATATTTTTTTTTAAATAAAAAAATAAAAAAAAATTTAATTAAAAGGTGTTTTGGAAAATGTAAGAAAAAATAATAAAAATTAAAAAAAATCTATAAAAAATGTAACGAACATTTACAAAATTAATGAAAAATGTTTATAAAATAATATTTAATACAAATTTTTAACTTTTTTTAATAAAACATGAAATTTTTTTGTCGACTTTTGTTAACTTTTTTCCAATAATATAAGTGGGGTCTTGTTTCTAATGATCTTTAAAACCTTTATGTAAATTTTGATAAAAAGTGACCTAAACGAAACTTTATAGGGGAATATTAAAATTGTCCATCTCGAAAACTTCTTCTTCTTTACTGGCGTAGACACCGCTTACGCGATTATAGCCGAGTCAACAACAGCGCGCCAGTCGTTTCTTCTGTTCGCAGCGTGACGCCAATTGGAGATTCCAAGGGAAGTCAGGTCCTCCTTCACTTGGTCCTTCCAACGGAGTGGAGGTCTTCCTCTTCCTCTGCTTCCCCCGGCGGGTATTACGTCAAAAAGCTGGAGTATTTTCATCCGTACGTACGACATGACCTAGGCAGCGCAGCCGCCGTCTCTTAATTCTCTGAACTGTGTAAATATCGTCATATATCTTGTACAGTTCATCATTCCATCGAATGCGATATTCGCTGTGGCTAATGTACAAAGGACCATACATCTTCCGCAGAACCTTTCTCTCGAAAACTCGTAACGTAGACTCATCAGATGTTGTCATCGTTAATGCCTCTGCACCGTATAGCAGGACGGAAATAATGAGTGACTTTAGAGTTTTCTTTCAGTTCATCCAGAGAGGACTTTACTTCTCTATTGCCTACTTAGTTCGAAGTAGCACCTGTTGGCAAGAGTTATTCTCCATTGGATTTCGAGGCTGATGTTGTTATTGGTGTTGATGCTGGTGCCAAGATGGGCGAAATTATTTACAACTTCGAAGTTATGACTGTCAACAGGGACGTAGGTGCCTAGTCGCGAGTGCAACAGCTGTTTGTTTGATGATAGGAGATATTTCGTCTTGCCCTCGTTACTGCCAGACCCATTTGCTTTGCTTCCTTATCCATTCTGGAGAAGCCAATGATATCAATATCATCGGCATACGCCAGTAGCTATGCACTCTTGTAGAAGATAATTTAGTTAAGTAAATAGCTTTGACTTTTACCAAATACTATACATAAAACACTTTTATTATCTAAACAAAAAATTCACTTAAACTGCTTAACAATAAGAATTAACAACAACAATAAAAAATAGAATAAATACAATAAAATGCATAATACTACTTAAATCTTATAGCACTTGGAGCTACTCAATTGAGAATCTATGTACGTGCTGATTATTATTCGAACAAACTTGAAATCTTCTTATAAAGTGCCTTAAGAGGTCCAATTGAAGTGAGCACTAACGACACAAGGGTCACCACTTGCAATACTCTTACGAAGGACCAAAGTATGCTGTGATGGAAGAACTCGTAGCCGTAGAATTGCGCAAGCAGTGCCGTTAGAAAAGTGCCAAAGCCAACTAAATTGTGAAAGCCCTTGTTAAATAACGGACTTAGAATGCGTCGTAGATTGTTCGAAAATAGAGCACTCAAACCTGATAGCATGCTGATGAGGCAGAGTATAAATGCAGCAAAACCTGTTGGAAGACAAAAATTGAGAAGATTTATAGCTGTTGTTTAATATATATTATATATAATTGCTACTAGCTTACCCAAACGATTATGAACTTGATCCATCTTGAATTTCACTATGACAATCATGACAAGACAGCCGGCCACGCCACAGCCACCGCCGAGTGTCAGCAGCACCCAATGTATGGTGGTTTTAGCTTTGCGTTTAAAACCATTCGTCAGCGGGTTGATGCTATAGTGACACATAATGCCCTCGGCCATTAGTAGTGAGAACTGCAGATATTTAAAAAAAAATCACTTGAGGTTTTCATAGATTTACTTTTTATGTTTAAAATTCGCTTACGCCAATGGTCACTAGAAAAGCATGCAGTTGCATGGTGTCCATGTCCTGGTAAATACATATCCAAAACATATATATCGTCACAAATCCAATACAAGCCTGGTTAACCACCCAAATAAGTATTTCCACTCTTTCCAAAATTCTTGTCCACAGCGGGGTTTCTTGAGTATCCTTTGCAACCATTTTCAACTAAAAAATTACTTTGTGTTTCGAAAACTCAACGTTCTTCATGCACTTAAAAATTATTCAAGCTGAAAATTTAATTGTTTTGCAAGGACTCTCGTATCGCGACTCCGTTTAGTGACTGATGCGGCAGAAAGCTAATTAACTTCTCAGCTACAATGCAAAAATTATTGCTTTTAAATAATATGTTATAGTGTGTTGCCTGCCCACGTACGTGATTAATTGAAGTCTTAGATTAAATAACGTTAGATATTAAATAGTCTTTAAATATTTATATATTATACATGCATTTATAAATATATACTACACATATATAAATTATTGCTGTTGCCATTGGTAAGTAGCTCTGCTTATCAAGGATTTCTAAGATAAAATTTTACACAATGTATGTCTTCGTATATTTGCAGTGTCTACAGGCAAATGTACATGTATATAAATTCACGTACTAATTAAGTAAATATTAACAATTTTGTGGACGATATCGAGAAATTCGTGAAAATCGCATTAAACTATTAAATAAATTACCAAATTAATCCCCAATTAATGTGTCGAAAGAGCGGTCATATTCATGTTTGAACACACGTAAATGTTATAAATAATTTGAAAATATTTCTCACGTTTAAAAACGTTTAAGGGGTCAGTAGGGTAATCTGTTCTGTTTTTTGACATTTTTTTCATAGAAATTTTTATTCTACAATAGAATTTTTTCACATTTCATGAGGTATATCGTGGAATGTATAAACAAATTTTTTCGGAATTTTTTGATGACATCTGTCGGAGAAATGGCTGGGTGAATGAGATGCGTTTTTTCACTGGCGGACACGATTTCTCATGTTTCGATGATCTGAAACACAAAACCCCAATTTATTCTTAAAAAGTACGTGAATAGTTATCGTCCTTACTAGAATCATGAAAAAAAGTTGATAAATAAAAAAGTAATTAACGTTTTCTTTTAATTTTTCCCCATGTTCTTTTACATAATTTTTTTCAATAAATTATAAAAAATATAGAAACGATAGCCAGGTGTTTTGTGAACATTAAAAAAAAAATACGCAAATCGGTTGAGTAGTTCGACTGGAATCATGTCCGCCAGCTTAAAAAAGTGTGTTTTGAGAAAACGCGTTTAAAGTTTGAGGTGTGCACTCCGAGCGCTCCGAACGTCGGGCGTCAATATTATTTTTGAGCCTTTTTCGAAACCTTCCAATGGTAAATGTGGGTTTCTACATAAATTCTAAGGGTGTAAGGGAACAGAAAATGCAACAACAAAAAATATTTTTTGAAAAAAGATTACCCTACTGACCCTTAAAGATAACAAAGTTATTATTATTCATATGACAAAAGAAGACTTGTGGAGTAGGAAAACGGAATGGGAAATCAGCTTTGCGGTAGGCCAAGTGCAAGAAATATTTCCGACCATAGCAGGTGTACAATTGCTGCAGAGAGAATGTGGGTTTTTTTTGCGCTTTTTGAGTAAAGTTACTATTGATTGATTGAATGATAAACGAGGAATGCGCCGCGACCTTGGGTCTATTGTGGCGTCTTTACGCGTCTGCTAAATCACAAAGACTCACCTAGCTCTGGCATATTGATAAAGTCCAATACGCTGCTTGGTGCTAGCAAAGCGATGTGATTCCTATTTGGAAACATGGATCCAAGGGCCTTTGACCTGCGTCTGCAGACTGCTGTGCAGTCAATTAGTATCTATCATCCTTTTAACGTTGGTTTTAATTTTATTATGATTTTTATTGTAATCCTATCACCTAAAACTAAGCGTATATATATACAGTGTTACATATATAAATGATCAGGATGATTAAATGACCAGAAAAGTTGAAATCCGGTTGACTGTCTGTCTGTCTGTCCGTGCAAACTGTAACTTGAGTAAAAATTTAAATATTTTGATGAAACTTGGTATACGCGTTCCTTAGTACAATAAAAATTACAAGTTCGTAGATGTGCGTAAACGGACCACTGCCATGCCCACAAATCGCCATTAACCGAAAACCAATAAAGTGTCATAACTAATCAATAGAACTGTAATATCGGACAGGGGATCGCAGTAGCAAAAGGCACCTGTGGGTAAAAAATTTTGAAAAAGTAGACGTGGCCTCGCCATCTAATAATTTTAATATGCATATCTCCTAAACCACTAAAGGTACAGCAACAAAATTTACGCAGGTCAAATATTATGAGAATTCCATCGACAGTGTGGAAATGTATGATATCGGATGATAACCCCGCTCACTTTCCATACTATTATAAATCAATAACTATCAGATGGCATGAGAAGCTTTATGGTAGTCGAGATAAAAATTGGACGATGGGCGTGGCACCGCCCACTTTTTGGTGAATTACATATCTCGGGAACCGACCGACCGATTTCGACTAAATTAAGTACATAGCATTCATCTCACATTTATATGTAGCATTGTGAAAATGGGTCAAATTGAACTGCACCCACGCCTACTTCCCATACACCATTTTAAATTCCATTTGAAACTTTCATTTTTCAGTACACCGAATCGGAAAACAATTGATATAAACGGATAAAACTTTGCACTAATGATTTCCCTCAAATTATGCTAACTTATGGCCAAAAATTGTCAAAATCCTACCAAGACTGTTGAAGCCTCTACGTACCGAACACGTGAATGCCAGTATCGACAGTTGACTTTGATTGAAAATATCGGTCAATGTTTGATGATATACAATTGAAATTCCGAGATAATACTTCTCTGACAATAGATATACTCTGTATGTGTAAAAATGGGTTGAATCGGGTCAATACTTCCGTGAGCCCTCACATACCTAATGTAAAGACTTTCGAACTTCCAGTGTGACTTTATGCTTCATATATTGACCAATATTTGAGATATCTCAATTAAAAATACAGAACAAGTTTTACTCATAACAGTGTATATTTGTGCCTTTAATATGGTAGGTCAAATTAGGGGAAAACTTAGTCTTAGCCCCGTATAACTAATATCAGTATTTTCGAACATCCAGCTGACTTTACTCCACCTGAGATTGTGATTGTATGTGAGGTAACTTGATGACATCCAAGGAACAATCTTTTAGTATGTGGCACGATAATAGTTAATGGTTAGATAAAATCGGGTCGATACTACGCTCAACTCTCATATACTACGTACAATGATTTTCGTTTTTCTAATCATATACCGAATTGTCGGTCGCGTAGTATAGTAATAGTCTCTTGGATCGCTCTGGTTCACGATTTACACATTACGGTATTTGACTTGCTTTGGTCCTGGCAAGTTGCAAGAGTATAAAATGTTTCGTTGCACCCGAACTTAGCTCTTCCTTACTCATTTTTGTTTTAAAAAATTATCTACTCTAGTATACTAAATTTGTAAATATGAAGAGTTTGAACTTGAAAAGAAGAATGGTTGACTTTGATTGTATCCGTGGCGCATCTGGTTCGAAAGGGGCTGGGCAATGAAAATCACACCAAGGCCAGCGATAGTTGAACGAAATCAGACGATACAACAACACCAACAACATAAGTTGAACGACTTGCTAAAATGACGTTGCGTTAGTAAATTTTGACCACGGTTGAGAGGAATTTTGACGGAAGTTACGATAACAGTACGGTTATCTAAGTAGTACGAGACTTTATATTTGAAATGATTCAACTTTCAGCTGATTTAATTTATTGTTGCTGCTTAGTATTTATGTACCATACATAGTATATGATACTTATGTATATCTTATCATGAGCTGCCTATCTAATTGACGCTCGTACCACGTACTTGATATGAACTCGTAATAACATGAGAATTAACAGTTAACTTTTTTCATTCATTTCAGCGTCAGTGTCGTTTCAACAGTTGCGAAATCAAAACATTCCCTTTACTAAGCTTGTCGAATAGGAAAAATAATTTTATACTAACAAAAACACAATGGTCATCAGCAGCTACACGTGGAATCTCGCCAATCAATGCTTCATATTGGCCATAACCGTTTGTATGTCGGTGAAATGTGCGCAAATGAAGTTCCAAAAGACTGCCACACACGCATTTCTCTGCACGCTTGGGGTAAGTCACACATCACACTCCAAAAACCCCCGATTTGGTTGACTAGCATTAACTTTTTTGCATTTTTAGTTTGTTTTTCTCTCGGCCGAGGGCATGATGGTGCGTTGCCACAATAATTGGCTAACACGCTCGCTGCATCCAGATACAAAGACAACGCTGCATTTTTGGCTGCAATTGATTGGAGGTATTTTAGGCGTGGCGGGTACGCTGCAAAAATCACTGCCAAAGGAACACCATTTTCGCTCGTGGCATGGAAAACTCGGTATGTAAATAGTGTACACAAATATATACCTTGTACTATTAAATATATTCTTCATTTTTTGCCTTTAGGTTTAGCTGCTTGTGTGTTCTTTGTGATCAACTGTCTCTCCGGCTCTTTGGGCTTGTACTCCTGGGGTTATCGCCAGTATGTGTCGCCTGCAGTTAACGATTTCATTCATAACTTTCTCGGTTTGCTAACATTTGTTACTGCGATGCTGGCTCAATATACCGGCTATAATACAGGCTTCTTTCGCCGCAATTTGAAGGAGCATGAAAAATTCTATAAATACTTGACAGCTGCCGTTTTGGTGTTGACCACATGGGGACCATTGGTGATATTTCTGCGGAAGCTCTAATAGTTTAGAAATTAAGTAGTTAAAGATTAAGCAATAAGTTTTCTCTTTAAGGAAATGTGATTATTGTACAGAGTTAGAATTTAGAAGCGTGTTTGTGACTTAAAAAATTAAAGAACAAATGATTTTGTATTATTTTTTGTTGAAATTTTAGTTTTTTAAACACCGTTGTGGAGAATTGGAATAGCAGATTGGTAAATACATCTACTTTCTGCGTAAAATGTTTCATATTTTATACTCAAATACAGTAGTCACACAAAACAATCACCATTTTTTGCCCCTGCCTGGATACAATCCATGGAGGATGGAGTCATTTGTAGAAGTTCACTGATCGCCATTCACTTGGGAGTGGCCAGAAACGACTCTTTTACATATGACTCAAGCAGCTCACGACTTCTGGTCTTTAACCAAGAATCCTCTGGGTAGCCTAAGAACATCCGTTTGAAGGCGAGCTAAAGTGAGAAGGTGACCCCTCATGGCAAACGAAATAAAGAAGGATACAATCCGGGTCACTTCTGGTGCGTAGAACCGGCTGTGTGTAAACCGGCTTCTGATCATACACTTTTATCGATGCATTACTACCAAGCTCAGGAAACCGTTCCACTGTCGACTACGAATACATTGATTATTTTTAACAAAAATTTGTTATTTTTTTTCTTCTTCGTGTTCTTTACTGGCGTGGACAACGCTTAAGGCCTAAGCGATTATAGCCGTGCTAACAACAGCGCGTCAGTTGTTTCTTCCTTTCGCCATTTGGCGCCAATTCGAGATAATAGATCCACCTGATTTTTCCAACGGAATAGAGGTCTTTAAGAAGTTGTTGTTGTTGTTTTAGCGAGTACCTAGTCCCCGTTAGGATGGCTAAGATTAACTAAGATGTCGTCGACGTCAGCCAGCGGAATGCCGTGCTGTTTCGAGGGGATCGGATCAATGGTAGGGGGGTGTCAGATGAGTGGGGTTGATGGGGCATGCAAAGAGGTGGCCAGTGTCATTCGGAGACTCATTCCACGCAGGACAAATGCATATTGGATATGTCGGGGTCTATTCTAAGTAAGAGTTTAACCTGCTGCAATATACAGGACGTAGTCGTGCACGAGTAACTCTCGTTTCTCGCGGCAACTCGAGAAAGGAAGTGGGTGAAGTTATTGATGGCTCCACTGTGATTGGCGGTTAGTGCTTGTCGGAAGTTAGTTGCGTCCGAAGTCTGGTCGGTGTATTGCTTGATATCGTCGACGTAGTTGAGGAATGACCTCTTGATGCTCCTAGGAGGCGGTTTCGCTCCAAGCTGGTAACTGAAAGGATGATTTCCGCGAAAGCATCCCAACAAGAACTGTCCGGAGAGAAGTTCATTATGCTCCTTAATAGTTGTTCGATAGGAGACATCAAGAGGCGCCCTGTCGTATTCTGGCGTGCAGTATGTCATTGTCCATGTCTCCGCACGATATAGCAGAACCGGAATGATGAGGGGCTTGTAAAGTTTGGTCTTTCTTCGACGGGCGAGGACTTTACATTGCCTACTTATTGGGATCGGATCACTATAACGTATAGCTGCCATACAAACTGACCTAACAAAATCAATATAAACATTTTTGTATACCCTTTTATGCTATAAGAAATGTACCTGTGAAGGGCATTGCATACACTATAACTTCTAATTGCGTCCGTTTGAAAAGTCCCATTTTATCTGAGCACATTTCAATTAAGTTTTTTTTACACATTGCTGAATTAAATCGTTTCATCATTCTGATTATCAGAGCGTAAATAGACTTTTAAATCAAAATAGTTTTCATAACAGTAAATCGCTAAAAATTTAAACATAAATTTATAATTTTTTTTTTTAATTTTTATTTTGGATATAATCACATTCCTCTATGGATAAGGTTTATCGAATTCGTATATATGCAGGTATATATTATATAATAATTGAGAAAACCATTTCAAAGCCGTTCATATATTCATGTAATGAAATAAATTGACACTAAATATGTGTGTGTAAATAATATGAAATATAGTATATTCATTCATAAGATAAATGTAATCAAAATATATATGTACTTGTATGTATGCATATTCAAATACGGATTTCATTGGTCGAAGAACAAAAGAAAAAAAAAAACAAATATATGGGATGGTAAAAGAAGTATGTTATATCGAGAGTGATTTTAGGATGAAGGCTCATTTTAATGAATACACTTTTGACAGTGTTAGTATAGTAGTGCATATTTATCGTTTCAGTAAAGAAACGAATGCATACGGGGTTATAGTGAAAGTAATATGATTTTGAAATAAGCATTACAGAGAGAAAAATGTTCCTTAAATACTAAATGAGCGGCAGACTTTGCAGCTATATACAGATATCTTAATTGTTGCCTTGGCTCTGTGCCGGTGACATCAAATCCAATGCTGCCGAAATATTGCCATTGACCGACTCAAGCAATTGTGTCAACCATCCGCCTTCATTGCTAAAGCCCATAGCTATCATAGCATGTATAGCTTTATTGATACTGGGATCTGTTTATAATAGAAGAATTGAGATCAAACTATTCACTATTTTTACATTTCAAGCTTACCTTTGTGATAAACGAGTACAGCTAGATTCTGTGGTTTGGGTGTAGCACCAGTGTTAACGGATGTTGTGGGTGTGTTATTGTTGGTCATAACGTCAGACTTAGCCTTCAAGACATCAGCAATTTTAATTTTTCGTTCAATGTGGGCACGCTCATTTTCCTTTTCAACATGATCTTTCAAATCCATGCTGAGTTGTTCAAAACTTATATCAGTATTGCTCTTTGGTGATAAGTTTTCGACAACTGGTGTTGATGCTGGAGTAGCTGGCGTTGTACCAACAGCGCCGGGTAATTCGATTTTTTCAATATTTTCTGTCGAGCTAGCAGCAGAAATATTGAGTAAATTTGTTGTAGACTCGGCAGCCTGTTTGTCAATCATTTGCCAATCATTTTCCTCGCTTACTGAACGCGTACGTTCTACAGTTGTCGTATCAGGATTGATAGGTTTTTCAGTTTCAGCGGTATTTTTGGATTGCTCGTTATTTAATTTCTCTGCTTCGGTAGTCTGCTTACCAACTGCGCTCGATTTAGTGCTTGTGGAGCTAGCAGCCGAGCGCATTGAACTTGCTGCTGAAGCTGAAGAGCTTTTGCGTGCTTGGTAGCCAGTACCAGCATATGCAGATGCAAAACTGTTGTCGTCAGCGCCTTCCACTGGCTCGAGCATTTTTGCGAACATATTGCTGAAATTATTAAACATTTCTACTCCTGCTTTCATGAATTTCGGATCAATGAATTGTGCGAAATCTTCTAAAGTTGGTGTAACTGGCACCGACTTGTTGTCATTTGATTTATTATTAGTGTTGCTTGAAGCAGATTGTGATGTAGGAGTTGAAGTTCCAGTGCTAGCCTGTATATTTTACAAAATATATGTTATGTATATATGTTGAATATTCTCATATTTTTACAAAAAATCTTACCATATTAGGAGTGGCCTTTCCTCCAGCTGCACCTGTATCTTCATTATTAGACTGAACTCCAGCCTCTGCATTGAGCAAATCATTCAAAACTTTTGCAGCTGCTTGCTCATTGATTGTTGCTGTTATTCCAGCAGCCTGTTTGTTTACTTGGGCTGCTACTTCAGTAGCTATTTTAGTAGCTGCTTCAGCAGTCTTTGCTGCTGCCTCACAGGCAGCTTTAGCCGCTTCGCTTGCAGCATCAGCTTCTTTTGGTTTTGTAGATACATTTTCCTTTGGTGGTGAAGGAGCTGACGGCGTATTGGGATCACTTTCATCCATTTGCCTATATGTGGCACCACCCTCGGCAAGGTCGGACATCATTTCATACATGTGAGACAAAAAGCCGTTGCGCATTTGACGACGATGATGTTTGCGTTCATGATGGTGATGATGTTTTCCAAGCTTAGGCTCTGCGTCATCATTAGCGCAATTGTCGTTTGCTGCAGATGCTCCTGCTGCTCCCATATCAAAAAATGGGCAACCGCCAGCATTTGAACCCTTGCGTTCACGCTTTGCTCGGCGAGCCGCTACCGCGTGCACATGGACTTGTTATCCAAGCGTCAATTACACTGGGTGAGTTTTCTTTTGGCATGCGTACCATCATGTGCTCTGGGTGTTTGTGCTTGGCCTCACAACGTTGGCATAAATCGAAATTCGGACACTGAATACACTTGTAACGAAAACCAACAATTGGGGACAAACCACAAGAATCACATTCTACACGTTCGTGTATAACAAAAACACTTGGATCATCATCGTCCTGAGCCGGCTTTTCCGCATATTTGAACGATTCCTTCCACAGTTCTAATGATGTGATGTACATGTGTAATCTATCCGAACGTTTATAAAGGAACAAATCATAATCGACTTGGTTGCAAATGTCGATTTCATCACCATCCTCATCTAATTAAAATAAATTAAAAATTAAATTATATCCTATTTTCCGGTATTTTCGTTTTATGAGAGAAATCTAGAAGCGATTTCTACTCGCATATATAAAAACAAAATGACCACTGAAGAACAACAAATTAGTCATAGGCCTTTGTTACGAAATTGTGATAAGAAGACGAAACACATACATATGTATGTATGCCTTAATGTTACGGAGTATTGGTAAAGCAGTTTTCAAACTTGTTTTCAAATTTTGCTATTATATGTATACTCACCAAACCAGGTTGTTTTAAATGCAAACTTGGATAGCTTGCGTTCATCAAAGAGTTGTTTTGAAATGGTATCCTTTAGGATATTGTAATTGTTCGATGGCATCTGGATGTATATATTGAGTTTAGCATTTCCATCATCATAGGTGACTTTCATTAACTTGGTGAAACGTTCCATTTTTATAACTTTTTATATGAACTCGTATTTTTGTAATAATATAATCGGTTTATCACACAGTATTTATCCTTGATCTTTAGTTGCACAACGTTTTTTATTGTTTGTATTTGTATACAATATATAAATATGAATATTGTTACTCCAAGAAATACTTCCTGACGGCTAGAATTACTTTCAAACTATGTCTGTTTCGCACTTTTTCCGAAGTTTATATACTGCGCAGTTGAGTTCTTGCAACTAAATGTTACCTGATTCAGAGCTATACCTGCTGGTTTTTCTTGATATGTATACCTTCGGGTATTTTCGTGAATGTTCTTCTTTTCAAATTCTGCAACTCACTGAATAATGTTCGAGTTTTTCTCTCTTTCTGGTTCAATATATATGTAAAATAACCAGCTTCAAATGTGCAACTTCATTTGTTGAGACGGAAAACTATACAATTGGTTGTGAAATAATATGGGATGACGCTGATATCAAAGGCTGCCAACTGAAAATGCACCGATAGATAGAGAAAAAATTGGTATGAATGTTACGAAGCAGCGGATAAAAGCAAAACATGAAAACTGCTGATTCCACTGTGTCGATTGTGAATATTGATAATACAAGCAGAGTTGTATTTGACTGAGACAACACAAGATTTAAGTTCACAATAGTGCAAACTTGATATTAAAATTTATTTAAACAATATAATCAGAAAAATATGTTAATGTACTATACAATAAAATCAAGTCAAATTGATTTTAGATATTTCTGGGAGTTTAGTATTCATAAATTTATAGGTCAAACCGTAGTTCTAGATTGGTGCATGAATCATCATATTATGAGACGCCACTTGCTCAGCACAGTCGTGCCCATGAAATTGGGACCGTACCGGATTTTGAGGGAAACGTGCATAAGAGGCTAAAGAGACGAGCAGCTAGATTCTTGGCTTTGCATCCGATTACCTCGGAGGTGCATATGGAACGACAAGCTTGAATGGTATTGCTGCCTTAGTGATCTGATTCACTTGGTATGATCGGCAATAATATCGGTGTCTTGGAAAAGAGTCTAGGCCAAATTTCGTGAAAACATCTTGTCAAAAAAGAAATGTTTCCATTAAAGAACTTGATTTTGATCGATCAGTTTGTATGGTATCTATGTAAATATATGCTATAGTGGTTCGAAATCGAGCAGCTTCTTATGTAGAAAAGGATCTGCCGAAATTTTCAGCTGTCTATGGTGGTATTTTTGCAAAGTTGAGTTGACTGGACAAATTGGGACTGAATTATATCTCATTGTATTCGTCATTTTGTGGGCTTGGAAATGAACTGATAATAGCAATCTGCAGTACCTCTTCAGAGTGTTAAGACACATAATTATTTTATAAAAAGGATATCTCAATTTTTATAGTATAAGTTTCCGTTTGGTTGGTTGTCTGGTCGAAAAGGGAAGCGCAGGAGCATCCAGCTGCCTTCGACAGCCAGAAAAGGAGATGCCTCTATGCCGCTATGTCTGAACTTGGTATAGCGCAAAGATCATCGGGAATTTTTCCGAGCCATCTGATACCAGATGAGTTCACAGACAAGGACATTCTTTTTCGTGTGACTTCATTAGGCCTTTTACGCTCGTCTATCGTTTATAAAGGCATAAAGTTAGCCGGAAATGAATTTATCTCGACCAAAAAACGGGTTCGGAAATCAGCGTCCAATTCATTTCGGACAAATACACTTTTTTTAATGAATTCCAATTCAGTATATGTATGTACATATGTATGTATGTAAATTGCCAGCATCATTCAATTTAATCATGAATTTCGAGTGTTAATTTTATTGAACTGAGTGATCGCCGACAGGCTTCTTGTTTCCAATATAATTATTTTTCGGGTGTGCGATTTAGAATTCTTGAAAAAATAATAAAAAATTTTCTACTAAGCTTCTCCTCCAACAACATTTTCACTTTTGAATTTCAAAATGTTCCACTCTTGAGCTTTTAAGACAGAGGTGTAAAAACTACGCAACATCTTCTGCAGGTGTCTTCTCCTTCTTGCAGGTCCCATAAAAACGAACACTGATGCTTATACCTGAATTAAACATGTGGCAATTATAAATATACGATAAATTGTGCCGTTTATCACTGCCAATCGTCAAGCAGATGTCAGGTTTTTATGTGTGTATATATGTATATACATATATTAGAGTGGGTCAAAAAACGAATATTTTTGCTCTTGTTAATCTGAAAATTAGTTCTTAGACACCTCTAGGTTTTGCATCATTTTTCGATTAAATAAGCGTGTATGAGATATCTATTGCCAAAAATCATCGAACCAAAAATTAAACAATATAAAATATATATATTCAAAAAAATATTTAAAAAATATAAAAGGAAAAATAACATACTATTTTTGTAGAGTTGTAAATTTCCTACAAAATTATGAGTTTTGCAATTTAAAATTATTACTTTTTCATAGAGTTATAAAGTTCTTAAGAAAATTATTGTCTTAAAATAATCACTCTTCAAAAATTAATATCCTTTGAACGGTTAAGTTTACGGAAAAAATCGTAAGAGACCATTTTGTAGAGCATTTAATTTCCTGCAAGATTTTGTTTTTTTTTCAAGTTCGTTCGAATCGATTTATTTGTGATTTTCTATCATAATAAGAATCTGTAAAGTCTTTCTGTTACAATCAAGAGGTCATACTTGTAGAGTTTTTCTAAGAGGTGTCTATCATACAATTTTTCAGAGTACCAGCGAAAAAAACATTCATTTTTGAGCCACCTTAATATATGTGAACATGTATATATAAGTATATATAAAATGCCGATTTAATATAATTTTTTACAAATGCCACAGAATTGAGATAAAAAGCTTCTTATGTAGCGTGAAAATTGGTCCAGGGAAATGATGTTTTTAACGGCATAATCAGTTGGCTGCAGGGGTTTCAATAGCGTGGACGTTACAGCAAAGTTTTCGAAAATTTAGTATTTTGAACTTATGTGTTTATACAAAAACGCTAATGAAACAGAATTGATCTCACAACTTGCGAATTGTAAACTCTTATCAAAGTATTGCTGAAATGTGGGGAATAAAGGCATTAAGGTTTGTGCTGCGCATGCAATTCCGGAGGGCGTTACGCTGTTTTGTTTTTATTATAATAAAAGAGAGCATAGAAAATAAAAACTATAAAAAATATATACATATATAAATTTATGATAACGGTAAAGTTGTAAAAGACTTTGAACAAGATTTTTGAATTAATTTATATTACCTCAAGCAAAATTCTACAAGTTTATTATGCAGAAATGTTTTAAATATTGCAAATCTATTTCTTAATTTAGAAAATTAATCGGCAAATTCAAAAATAATAAAAGAGTTTGCCAATCAAATGAAATTGCAAAAATATCTAAGCCCAACAATACCAATGAAGCGTGCAAATAAATAAAAAAAATATTATTTACAGTTTGAATACCGAAATGAAAGAATAAAAAAAAAATAAAATAAAATAAAAAACAAGCAAATGAAAGAAAATCGGGGTTATGTTTTTCTAATGAGCACAATGAACTCTTTTGTGGGCAAATACTTGTATGAAGCATGCAAAAAACAGAAAAAAGAAGAAAATTTGCAATATGCGCAAATTGATTCGGGTGCGGTTGGGATGCGATCATCGCCAACGAATTAGAATACAAACAATTTGTCACCGATTTCCGCGTTTAGAGCAAATTGTTTGATTTAGGTGATTACAACAAAAGCTAATTGAATAAAAATGCAAACAAAAATATTAATTAAATCGCCGTTTTCAACATAAAAGGTCTTAATGACAACTTTTTTTGAAAACGTGAACTTTTGTATTTAATTTATTGTCTGCGTTTTAAGATGTGTGAATTGGAAATAATGGATTTATCGCCTTTTTAGTAGAATAAAGGCAATTTACTAATTAGAGCATGTAAATGCGAAATTAGCGTTTAAATGGACAGTTAGAGTAAGTGAGTCACATCAAATTCCAAAGTTATGTAAACAAAATAGTTTCACAAAGAATTCGAAAAATTTTATGAATGCAATTTATATAAAACTTCATTGTATAACTGTAAAGAACATTTTATATTTTTCGATTCCCAACAGTTTCAAATCACAGCTTCTGTTGGTGTTTTTATGCGTGCTAGCGTGCTTTTCGTATGGCGCCGAGTTTTCGGCTACGCCAAAAAATTCCGAGTCAACCTCAGCAGCAAACAGTACTGAAATATTAAAAACCCTAAGCAGTGGCAAACAAAAGGAGAGCTTGCGAAGTGAAAGTGCGGAGGAAAATCTGGACATTGATTATGACGACGAGCAGGATGACGATGATGATGACGACGACGACGAAGCCACTGGAGAAAGGCCAAAACACTCGCGCAAAAAGCTTATTAGCATTATAAAACGTGTGGGCACAACTTTTACCTGGGATCGTTGGGAAAAGTGGACTAAATGTAGCAATTCTTGTGTGCAAATTCGCCGCAGAAAATGTATCGAACGGTGAGTACAATTGAAATGAACAATTCAAAAGATGTCATAGTTGTTAGTCTCATTTTACATATGTTTACAAGAGTTACTTTGCTAAAAACAACACAACATTTTCTATGACATTTAATAAAAATACATAAGTAACAGACTGACGGACGCCTGCCCTGTTCTATATGTCTCTGTACTTAAAAAACGAGGACAATAAAAGAATATATGCTCAGAGTCTTCAAAGCACTCTGAATACGTCGGACAATTCGGACTAATGTTGTGTTGGTAGGTAGCTTCTAAAGCACTTATGTCCACTTAGTATTTGGGTTAGGTGGAAATCCAGGTGCCCAAGTCGTTTATCGATCTACGAATGGATGTCCGGTATCAGTCTGTAGGTCCACCGTCCTTTGAGTGAGGTTTGCCACCGCTACTTCTCTTTGGCTTCTATAGATGGCTGGGATAATTTGTATAGTCACTTGCATTCGACACCCTAGATGTCAATGGACATCATAATTTCTATTACATACTTCAGCAGCATCACTCGATTTGTTCGGGAAGCACTGTAAACTCTTAGTACCTACAGCCTGAGCACTGTGCTTATTTGTTTGGTATATGCTTTAGTGCCTGATCTACCGATCTCATTACCTTTGCGAGTAAAAAACTCCGGCTGGAACACACGCAGCCTTTATTTGCCATCATTCTTGATAAGGCGTTAAGGATCTTATTCGCTTTACCAGCAGTGCATTCTATGTGATCTTTAAATTTGAGCCTTGAGTCAATTATATCTCCCAGATATTTTATTTGTGCCTATGAATGACTCTCGCACTCCCCTTTGGTCAGTGATAAACTTTAATCCACTTTTCTAGTACTTATGAGCAATTCTGCTTTTGCTCAGCCAGTTCTAAACCGTTTGATGAGAACCATTAGCGCAGACCGTTTATGTACTCATTGAATTTGGTCGTCTAGGTATAATTGTCTGTCTGACCGTTCGTCCATCCGTCGTTGTAAGCAACAGCTGAAGTAATAATCAAGATATCCTAATGTAACTAAGTAAGATAGGTGCACATGTTCCTTGGCACCTAAGGAGGTTTGCGCTAAAACTAAATCAGACAAGATTCTCGATATAACGGTTATGTTGAAAACTACTAAAAGTGCGATAACTGAATTGAACTGAATAAATGTGCCACAAACATTAAATTTCACAGGCTTGTTCAAGGAGGAGAGGAGCTTTATAGGAGCAAGTACAAAAATTGGAGAGTGGAATGGCGCCGCCCACCTTTGGATGAAATCCTAAAGTTCGGGAACTGCTGAACCGATTTGAAACAAATTTTATGGGTAAAGTCACAAAAATATTCCTACTACTATACACTGAAAATGGACTAAGTCCGATGACGGTTAAAATATATGAAATCTTATTGTCAGTGTATCCTCTTGACTTAAATGGACGAAATCAGGGCTATACTTCCCATATACCTTTAGCCCTCTATATGTACCTAATATATTAATCAGTCTGTGTGGGTTTTTAATTTGAAAATTGTGAGAGTATACAATATTGGTTACACCCGTACTTAGCCCTTCCCTACTAGTTCAGATATTGATACGAAACCTTGGATAGAAAGGACTAGCAAAACTAGCGTTGGATGTAAACATTTGGCCGGTTACGTTTTGAAATTTAGTTAAACTTTTGTCTTCTAATTTATACCGTCTTACAAAATTATATATTTTTGGGACCACTTTTTTATCTTTATTACGGTACATCTTTCGAGAACTTTATGACATCAAATTGTTCTTTTTTATCAATGGATTTTTTACTTTATTTTCTTTTAAGTAAACTGACCTCACTTGATGCTGCTCCGATTGACCGTGAATTCTATCCAGAACCCAATGGTCTCACCGGTTGTCGAGGTATTATAAAACGGTTTCGGCTTTGTAAGGACGAAAAATGTAAGGCGAACAAAAAGCGGCAGCGTGACGAACAATGTGCCGCCTTCAACAGAATAGCATATAAAGAAAAGTACTACAATTGGTTGAGTTATGAGAAAGAACACAACGAGTGTGAGTTGTTTTGTCGTCCAAGTGGTTCGGGCATGTTCGTGAGCATGAATCAGTCGGTCACTGATGGGACTACCTGTGGCAGACCGGCAGTGTATTACACGCACTATTATAGACGTAAGGCGGTATGCGTGGAAGGAGTGTGTCGGGTGAGTAATACGTAGGTTATATAGTATAAGTTGTAAGGAAAGAGTTTGCAGGAAATATTCTTTATTAAGGAATTGTTTTCCACAAGTTTTAAAATATTTTCTTGTGTAATTTTAATGTCTCACATATTAGTGATCGCTTACAGTTGATTTTATTCTCATTCTTAACTAAATTCTGTTCTCACATTAAATGTTCGTTACAGCATTGGCTGACCTTTTTCGCCACTTGACCTTCGCAGCTTTTATTCTACAGTTGATGAGTTTTCTTGATAAGAATGAAATAACATAGATTATGCTGTAATCAATACTTTAATGATTACTGTATGCGAAATCGATCCATTCATCAGCTAATAGTCGTAAATATAATAAAAATCGTGCGCCATTGTTGAGCGCGTCGCCTTGGTCAAACGTTTGAGCTTTGAACGTTTTGATCGCTCCGATCGTTTTGATGATCTCTCAATTCTTCCTCACTGAACCAACGTGTAAAAGTTGCAAAGGAAAAATTACACACTTGATTAAATTTGATTGAATTGCTGATCAGCTGGTTGAGTCTTACATCTTGCTTGGCCGGCTGCATATAGCACCCGACGTGAGTGCATTCTAAGCATCACCACCATCATTGTCAGCGTCATGATGAGGGCTTCAAACGCGACACTGCCATTCATAGTGGCCTTTTGACGGCCGATCGTTGTGCATCGTCACAAAGTTATCACGATCCGCTCAGCTCATTTGCGCAACGATTATCTCTAATTTGTTAAAATGTACATTACCGTGTTCGCTGTGTGGACATGATAGCGGTGATAAGCGACTGACCGTTGGTGTAGTTGGTCACGCGGCGGCCGCAGCCGCGACCACGGCGGCTATTGGCCATTCGTTGCGCTACAAAAATGTGCACGCTGCTGTTGCATTTACAAATCATTTAAATTCGTTTTATGATGTGCACACTTTTAACTTTTTCTACTGATTCTCCTTTTTCAGTTTTATTTGGTGGCACTTTGGCCAATTGGCACTTAGCCGGCTTGCCGCTCATTTGTTGTGATGATGCTGATCTCGTGCCTCAGTCGGCAGATGGCAGCTATTCAAGCATTTAACAAGTCGCCCATTCGTTTTTAGTTGAATGCTGCGGAGTTGGCATGGAGAGAAGATATTACGAATATTTTTTTTTAGAGTTTTGAACCTTTGATCTCATTTTCACGTGCGAACGTGTCTATCGTGGTGTGAAGTTGAGAGTTTTGTAAGAGATTTAAGTACAAATGGGTGCAGATTTCCTTAATAATTTATATATTTACATCTATATGTTAGTATTAAGTAATGACTGCCAAAGTATTCCGGCAAAGAATCAGAATTGATACTTCAGACATTTATAAGTAAGTAAGGGATTTAGATGACCATTTTACCAGTGCATAATATATAAGTTTGTTCCCAACTATATAGCTTGGACGTTATATAGAGGTTGAGTTTCAGTTTTCTGACTCCTTTTTACTTCCTGCTTCTTTGTTCTAGGCTAAGTTTTATAGTTCGTAAGCCGATGTGGAACGAATGGTGGCGAGTAGCCTCTTTACTTAAATTTCTCAATAACCTCACATTTTTCATCTCTCAAGTATAGAGACCTTGTTAGTCTGGAGTGATTCTAATCTAAGGATTTTTTTACACCTTCATTAGCAATGTATATTAAGTTTGCCACGGAGTTTTCAACATCCAGTAAAAATTTCGGAGGCCTTATGAAGTATATACTACTGTGATCAAAAAGTAAGGTGAAATAGTCTTTTAAAATTCCACGAATTCGCCATTGGTGCCAAAATCTCTCAAATGCATCATACTGTATTGGTTCTTCACAACTTTGTTTTGCCAAAAATCCATTCATATTTTTTCGCAACCAGGGGATTCACCTATACCGGAAAAAGGTCGGACGGGGATTACTTTGAAGGGGATGAAAGTGATTTAAAAGAATAATAGCATTTTCAATATTGACTTCTGAAACTTGAATATAGCCTGGTTTATTGCTAAAGACCAATGACTTCAAGTCACTTCAGAGAAGTAGTCTAGTGGTGTTATTGCACATGCTGAGTGGCACGTAGCCCCGCCTTGTTGGAACCTGATGTTGTCAAAATCAACTTCTTCTAATTGTGGCCATAAAAAGTTGGTTATCATCGATCGATACTGCTCTCTACTGGTAGTAACGGTGACACCAGCTTCATTTCGAAAGAAGTACGGACCGATGATTTCATCAGACCAAAAACTGCACCGAAATGACAGTTTAGGCGAAGGTATTTAATAGTTGTTGGCGTTACGAAGTTTTGAGAGAAAGGTTCTGCGGAAGATATAGGGTCCTTTGCATATTGGCAACGGGGAATACCGAAGTCAATGAACCGATGAGCTGTACGAGATATACGACGATGTTTACATAGTTCAGCGAATTAAGAGATCAGGAGAAGCCTGTGAAAATTACTTGTCGCAGTTTTAAACTGATGGAATAATATCTCTAGCGGAAAAATGGCAAAAAGTGGTCGACCAAAATGGTACATATTTGGTTAATTAAAGTTCATTATAAATAAGTTGGAGTTTGATTATAAATACGAAAAGACTTTTTCGACTACCAACTATTTTTGTAAAAGTGTAAAACCAAGCTGGACTTGCGCTCAGAGCTGGGAGTTATGGTTCATACATACAACCAGACTTGTCAATACATTTGTACTTAACTTACCACCTCTGACTTGCCTTAATTGTCACTAGACCTTAGGCCTGATTTAATAATGCATATCATAGTGTTTGTTGCTATTGTTGTTATTATTATTAATGAATACTTTCAGCGCATCTGTGCATTACAATCGGGGTTGTAAACATTTTTTGACGGCTTTTCAATATCACAT
>JBAWJQ010003953.1:0-30187 GCA_037783105.1 Bactrocera zonata
GAATTCGCATTATGCGCCGCTTTTTTAATGCTCTACATATTTAACTGTATTTATATACGCCAGTAACGGTATGCTTTACAACAAAGCGCGCATTGACGAGGGTTAAGTAAAATTCAAGCTCAAATTGTGCGCGTATTTATGAAACAAAAATTTTATTTTTATGCATTTATCATTTGCAATGACAGCTATTACCGTTATTTATTATCGAAATTCGTTGGACATCAGCCTTAGCCGATAACACTTGAATTCGCATTCGTTTTGCACAAGTAAGTGTGTCTCTGTACTGGAGACAAAGCCACGTTTCCCGTTAAGTTTCGAGTGCATATTTGGCGACGCCAAAATTTTGACAAGCGCCGCAACAATAACTGTCAATTGCAGCGATATTCAAATAATTTGGCAACGCCGCTTATCGCGTGGCTGTGTAGGCACTTGAGCGCAAGCTTTGTGTGGCGCTGAGTATGTGTGCGTATTTTATAATGATTAAAGTAGCGGGACTCATTTAAGCTTGATTTTTTAGTATTTGTATATTATGTACTTATGTACTTATGCACATATATACATTTGAGAATTGAAAACAAGACTAAAATGAATTCAGCAGATTTGTTCGTCTTTGTTGGTTGTATTATTTTATATTTTAAAGCACTCACCTTTGCTGTTGCCAATATCTGAAAAAGAAAAAGTATATTGAAAAAGAATATAAAAGTGCTAAATGGATGAAAAATAGAATACTTTTTTGTTTTAGGTCAGAAATGATTTTCACAATATTTACGAATGTGCAACATTTTATCGAGTTTAATCGAGCTTAAAATAAATAAATTTAAATATTAACAAAAATATGATTTGTCGATAATTTTCAATATTTTCGAATTGGTGAACGTTAATCAATAAATTTTTCTTATGCACTTAAGTATTCAGGAAACGAGCCACATTTAAAAGCCCAAAAATACCGATAACTTTTATCGATACATTTAGCTATATTTGTTAAATTTATTATTTTTAGTCCATTCTAAACGCAGTTTTATTATTTTTCAGTTAACATAATTCGATAACTTAAATATCAATTTTTATATGGATAAACAGAATTATATTTCTTAAATTTATTATTTCTTCATCACAGTTTTACTATATGTTTGCAAACATAATTCGATAACTTAAATATCGATTTTTTATATCGATAAATTTAACTATATTTATGTATAATATTTATGAATAAGCGACGTTTTATCGAGCTTAATCGAGATTAATTTAAAATTTTATAAAATATATGATTTATCGATAATTTGCGATATTTTCAATAATTAAATTTCACTAGCGTTAATCAATCAAGTTTGCTTATGCAATGTAGTATTCAGCGAAGGAACCAAATTTAAGAGCTCAAAAACACCGATAACTTTTATCGATAAATTTAGCTATATTTGTTAAATTTCTTATTTTTAACCCATTCTAAACGCAGTGTTGTTATTTTTCAGTTAACGTAATTCGATAACTTAAATATCAATTTTTATATCGATAAACAGAATTATATTTCTTAAATTTATTATTTCTTCATCACAGTTTTACTATATTTTTGCAAACATAATTCGATAACTTTAATATCGATAACTTTTATCGATCATTTTTAACCGATCAATTTTAACCGCAGTTTTATTATTTTCAAACTAACATAATACGATAACTTTAATATCGACAACTATTATCTGTAAATGTAAATATATTTCTCAAAGATTATTTATAGCTGATTCTAAAATCGGTTCTTTTTTTTAATTTTAGGCTACCGAAAAGAGTTATCGAATTACTTTTATCGATAAATTCAACTTCATTTATTAAGTTAAATATTTTAATCGATTCTAATTGAATTTTTATTCTTTTTAATCTAACATAATTCGATAACATTAAGGTGTATAAAATTTATCGATAAGTTCAACTAGATATGTTAAATTTATTATTTTTTGTCGATTCTAGCACCAGTTTTATTATTATTAAGCTGAAATAATTCGATAAATTTAATCGATAATTTAAAATTTTGAACAATTGATGCCTTTTCTATTTTATTAGAAACTTATGATTTTCCCTCAACTTATATTTCAAACTCATTTTGACATTCTGAACTTTTTGTAATTCAAATGACAACCGTCAATAAATTTTATAATTAAACAATTATAACTGCTAAAGCGTCCGAATCCGAGAAATAAATTGTTTATTACACACAAAACTGGTTACCGAAAAAAAAACGAAAGTGATAACAAAATTAGCAAAACATTAAAAATTCGAACCAATCGATAATAATCGAAAACTTAAAATCATTATAAAAACTGTAATCAAAACGATAACAAATCGATTAAATTTAATTTTATAGTGCAGTACTAAATTAAGCGTTTTAGATTTAGAAGCTCTTCGAAACCCGAAATGCACTTAAGATTAAAAGCTTTTGGGGCCATAAATACTCAGAATTACGTGTTTGACTACGTTAAGAGGGCAATGGAACCTCCAACCTTTTAGAAATGCTTTGTTATTACCTGAAAGTGCCTTAACCACATAACAGTGCGTTAGTACCAACTTCATCTAATTCTTCATCGCCGAAAATTTACGCCTCACACCTTCATCAATTTCTCACCTCACATATGCCCCCATTTGTAGAGCATCGTATGCATTTCAACACTGTTGAATTGAGTACCACACACCACAATTCGCCAACATTTGCAATTCAGTGCTTAGTTGTTGGTGAATATAATCAGTTGTGTTGTTGCTTGTGTTATCGAAGCGATTGTTTGCTGTTTTCATCGTCGATTACGTATCGCTTTTGTTTACAAATCACTGAAACAATACCAAGTGGCTGCGGCACGTACCATTCAACCGCTTAGGTACATGCTGCTGTCATCGCAAGCTCCGCCACGCCAACAATTGATGCATAAATATGACGATGAGCGACTGTTCCGGACGCCAATGCTCGTCAACGACTGTCATTAATGTCTGGTATTATTCAATTCCATTTTCAAGTGGAAAGCGCACAAGCACAATGAGTATTGATTGTATTTCTTTCGTGTGGGTATTCACAGTATGAGATGCGTTGTGAACTGTTTTAATAGAAATGAACGTGAAGAGGGATATAGCTCTTTCTATTGGATAAGTGGCTTTTGTTATATAAAAATTTGGGAGAGCATACCTTTATTCTTATTTTTTTCTCTTCTCAGGTAAACAAACAACAAAGGTTTTGTTATTTGAGCAACTTGGTGGGTATTCATTTTCACCTCAGAATCTCCAATAATAGTATTCCTCCATATAATATATACAGCATGGATAATAAAGACTGTTCAACAGGTTAGCTGTTTGCTGCGAACCGATCTTATTATGGACGGGAAACGATTTTTTCAGAAAATTAAAGTTCAATTCTTTAGTGAGTAAATCGCAAGTAGAGTGAATAGCCGTTTCCACAATTTTTAGCATCTGAAATCTTGAGACTTGGTAGCTATAAATTTGAAAAAAGTGAAGACTTCGACCACGCCTCTAATAGAAGGACCAAGTGCATAGAGACCTGTCTGTACTAAGGATGTACAACTGAAATAATATCGCAAAGTATAAAGGCATTTGGCGAAGTTTTGTGTTCTAGGCCCAAACCGACCAACGATTATAGTGTCAAAGAAGGAGAAAAATTTCTCAGCAAAATATTTAAATCTCCTTAGCTTTTTCGAGCTTGCAAAAGATACCTTCCTTACTTCGGTATGAGTATCAATTAAAGCAAATCTTGAAACCAAGAAGCTAGAGTGATCTGAAAAACTTCCCTAAAGCTCTAAGGCTTCCCTAAGCTGTAGCATAATTTTGAATTTTTTTTAAATACTGAATTACAGTTAGTAGGGACTATCACTAAAGCTCGAGTATTGGCTTTACGAAATCGTAGTCAAGGTTGAGGTTTGCCCGAAAGAGGTACACTTGCCAAGACGCTTGAACGTGTACACATAGCAACCGTGGACCGCAGGTGCATTGCTCTAGATAGCGCTCTAAGGCTCAGGAAAGGCGTGTAAATGAAGGGTTTCGAAAAAGGGCACACCGGATCAAGTTGGATCACCTTTGGTATTTTGCGTTCTAGTACAGGAGCAATGGACCTCACGTGCACTTAGCAGGCGCAGATCGACGACACGTTTCTGTGCGACTGCAACATCTTTTGAACCTGGAATTGAACACGGGAGATCTTATAAGTTAATCTAGCCGAAATCGTAGATTTGATACTGCATATTATTCAATAGCCATTTATACGGTAAGGCAAAAAAACTTGTCGGTCCCAAGTTGCAAAAGTTGTATGAAAATTTGTGAGGTGGCAACATCCAGACACTTTCTTCTACATAGTCCAGCCTTTGCAAAACTGAGGCTGAAACATCTCGGCAGTCGTAGCTTCAGCGAGTCAGGTGTCATAGCCGAAACAGACATTCTTTCTTCTCAACAAATCTGTTATAGGCTCAAAGTGCTTGATTTGTAAGGGTCTTATGATACTACATATATATTAAGCAGTTTAGGATCGACTTCATAACCTTATCTAGCTTAAAATATATTATTTATTAGATTACTGAATTTTGCGAAGGAAAATTTTACTACTGAGAACATACGTTGAAGGTTTTAAGAAAGCGTGACCTTCTCTGCCATTGATAACCAAATGTTTTTGTTTGCAAAATCTCTTATGTTACACACAACAGCAAAGCTGTTCACACTAATGACACAACGTCATTTGAAGGCGACTTATGTACTAACTGCAAAAACAGCACAACAGAAAAGAAAAGGGAAACAAATTTCACGAACTGCAAGGACATTGAAGTGCTGCAAGAAATAAAGTCTTGAATCAGCAAATTTTGCATTTCCACAAAATCATTTGCCACATTTCACTTTCAACTGAATTGTGTGTGTGTATGTGTGTTTTTTTCTTTACAAATCTTCCAGTGCATTTCTTTGTTCTTCACGTTTTTCCGGAAGTAATGGAGTTATGACATAAAGTTGATGATACACAAGAAATCAAAATGGCAATTGTGACAGTTACAAGTATGAGTAAACGAACAAGAACGAAAAGAAAGCAAGAGTGCAAATGCAAAATGAAAGCTTAAAAAATGTGTGGACCGCCTCCAAGAAGGTCGGGAAGAAACGTTGGCAACTCAGTAAGTAGTCACAGAGAAAACATAAAACGGCATAAAGAGAGAGTGTAGAGCACATGAAAGTAAAAAACCGCAATTGCAATTGAACGTGCAAAACTGACTGACTAACTGTCGAGCTGAATAATTCTCAGAATGACTGACTGATTTCTCCCTTTTTGTTCGGTGCATTTGGTGAAGAGAAACGTTGTTGGAATGATGCACTCAAGGATTTATTTACACACTACTCCCTTTTCATGGTCTGCTTCATTTGGCTGTCAGTTATTATTCAGCTACTTATTGCGACAACAAATAAGGCTGTGCAATGATGACAGTGAATCACATAAAACAAGCGAAAGCAGTGAGAGTGGTTTTAGAAATAATTTGTAGTGTGGTCTTTGTTATGGAAATGTATTCGAAGGAGCTCAATGCAAGGTAGTTAGATGCATACAGTAAATAACTTGAAAAGAGAGCAAGCGGACAATATAGTGGTGTTCGGTGCAATAAGTACTAATCCTCACTGCTCGAAACCAGCGAAAGTTCATGTAGTCACTCGGATATGGTTATAATTCTAGAGTAAATGTAAAATTTTCAATAGAATCTGACTCATAGTCATGCTTTCGGAAGTCGTGATTATTTGAAAATTGAAAAAAAAACGGTATTAATTCTGGTTTTTGGTAGCGAAATCGGGTATTGAAAGCAAAGAGCGCAGGTGGTTTAATGACTTTCCCTGTTTTTGAATATTTACAGATCGCTGATTGAAAGTGCGAAAGATAACGGAGACATAATATTGGATATGAGAAAGCTCTCGGTTCGCCGAAAATTGCTGGCCTCGGACAACAAGCGAAAAAGTGAGATCACTTTGCGCAAAGTCTGGAAGAGAGTAGATCCCTTAGTATAAACCAGAGCCCAAGGATCAGAAACTATGAACCCGAACTCGAAAAGCCTGTTCTGAAGTGTCAAAAACAGCACTACCGACTGCAAAGGTGATGTCCTTGCTTACCCGGGATACAAAAGGTATGATCCACAACGAATACGCGAAAAACAGTTGCCGTGCTGTGTTATGAGGATTTATGAGACCGATTACATAGTATTGGGTACCACCTATCGGTTCGCCAAAAGCTGCTCACTTCGGAGAGCAAACGCAAAATTGAGACCACTTTGCGCAAAGTCTTGACGGAACGTGGATCCTTTAGTATAAATCAGAGCCCAAAGAACAGAAAATGAACTGGGTACCCGAACCCGAAAAACTTGTTCCGAAGCAGTCGAAGACAGTACGACGGACAGGAAAGGTGATGACCATTCTTACCCGGGATATATATTAGGTGTGATCTACAACGTCTACTTGGAAAACGGTAGAACGTCAACGTGTTATCAGAAGTTACGATACCGATTTGAAGATTCAAAGAAAAGGCCTCATTTGCCGAAAACGACTGCTATTCCACCAAAAAAATGACATAGTAACATCTCCGCTGTAATCGCGACCAAATCGATCTAATCAGGAGGAGAACTGTTGCTCATCCACCATATTCATTAGATTTGGCTTGTGTGACGAAACAGAGAACATTCAGACTAGAAACCGAGCTATAGTCGAAACAGTGGATTTCATCTAGCAAACCTGCTCTGTAGAAGCTGCATACAGTGCTATCGACGCAAATGGTAATGACCACCGCCTTTGGGAACTCCTAAGGTCGCATTTATAGCGAATACCCACAAAAGAGCCCAATGACCACAGGGGTCCACAGAAAACGTACTTTTCAGACGGGTTCAAAAACTTGGAGAACCGTAGTTTCACCCGTATCGAGTTTAAAGAAACACGTTTTGAGAAATAAATGATTTTTTTCCAAAAGAAATCGTTTTCATTAATAGACCAAGTACTTATCAGATCACTCCGTACTTTTTATTGTTTTTATGTATAAGTTAATCGCTATTCTAGTCATTTGTAACGTGACTTAAGAGAATTTTCAGTTTTAATAATGACCAAAAACAAATAAAATTGTTAGAGTCTTCTGTTACATCATCAACATCAAAATATATGCCGATAGCCGTAGGGCAATAAAAGCAATAATCTCACATAGCATTGCGTCAGAGAAAATTCTTAGAAGCAGGGAGGCGGTTGACATGATGGCTCACAATAAGAGGTTGCTTTATTCTGTGTTCGCTTGGCTACCGTACCAGTACAGAAAAAACGCAAGTCACTGAAAACTAAATATAATGAAATTTCTGAAAGGGCTGGCTGAGGGATGAGGCTGAGATGCTTTAAGGTCACGGGGGATTGCAAAGATCATGTGCAAGGGAACGGAAGGTATGCTTTTTACTCACAGTATGGTTGTTGGCTAATTGTTGTTGGTAGTCTCTGGTCAAAACTAACTGGCAGCACATGCGAGCCACATTAACACTATTAACTATGACATATTATATATTGAAAATTCGGGGAAGTCGGCATGATGGAGACGATAGTACACCTCCTCTGCTTATGTTCTGCTACCCAGTTGAAGGGATTAGATGAGGTATCAGTATTAGATATCAAGTCTCTAAAACGCGTTAACGTTCTGTGCGAGCATGACTTCAGCTCACATGAAACTGAACCTCCATTTCGCATTACTAAACGCCAAGAGGTCTATATATGACGTGAGAGTCCGTCAGTATAACCTAATCTCACCTTCTTCCACCTTTTTTCTTGCTTCTCTTAAAATTTTCATTTATTCGTGTATATAAGTCCCCTTAAATAAAATTCTTATCGCTTTAAGATCTCTTTTAAAAGCATTAAAAAGGGAAAGTTTATGCCAATCAAAGTTTTATTTTATTTTAGTCACTAAATAACACCTTAAAAGTTGCCCACGCTGTCAAGTGAATATAGAAGTTACTTCGAAACCATTTATTCCGGCTGGCGCCCCACAAGGAAAGTGCCACTACTCCAACATTCTTCGCACATTTTTTGACCACTTGACCAGATTTAGGCAAAGTGTTTTGTTGTATTTTTTGGCGGTTGCATATATAAATATCGCTGTATGCTTGAGCGTGTCCACTAAAGCTTACGCTTCGCCGGACGCCTGCAACAGTCAGCGCTGCAGGAACGCGCCCATCGCCTGCACAAAGCTCATGGCATTGCAATTTTTCAAACTTTATGCACAAAACCGGTAAACAGAAAAGAAAATGAATTAAATAAAGCAAAAAAAGTTAAGCTCGTTGAATAACACACAGAGAAAAAATTGTGTTGACTAAAATGTTGGCCAAAAGCCAAAAGCCACAACCAACACAACGAGCGCCAAGCACCAGCCGATGGACAAGTGTGCGTGTGTGTTTGCATGTATGCGTGTGTGTGCGGTCGCCTGAGTGCATACTTTCACTAGAATACTGGTGGCACATTCACATGCAACTCTGGCTGGCTGCGCTTTGCCTGCGATGAATTATTGTAAAACCCCCGCCTAACTTCACTGCCGATTGTTGCTGACCTATGCAATTGAAAAAGTTACTTTTTTCACACTCACATACACACTCTCTCTCTGCCACCCTCTCACCAACTCGACTGTTGGTCGCTGTGGCACTGTGTAGACGCGGCGTGAAATGATAGAGCGAAAAAATGTAGTTTCAAGTAACTTCTGGACATTAGGTTGAGGAGGAGGGTGAGAAAAAACAACAAAAAGCGCAAATTGAGAGACAACGTTAACTGTAAATGAGTGCATGTGCATTGAGGTCCTTGGCAATTTTGAACTTGTTACTTCATTTGCGTCATGCAAATTGATGGTTTTGGTTATTCAAAAAAAAAAAGAAAAAAAAAATGAATAAAAACAAAAAATTAACTTTAATTTTAAAGACATAATAACGTTAGCATGTGGGACAGAAAACTGATAAAAACTAATTTAGTTACTAATTCGAGTTTGAAATTTTTTAATTTTGCGCATAAAAATGCAATTTTTGAAAATTTTCTGCCCAAACACACGCACACACGCACACACGCACATAAAGAGTCATACTCAAAAATATGCACCTACAAAGGTCTCTCTGCAATTTCCTCACTACACCAGCTGCTGGAAGCAACCGCATGCAGTTCAAAAATATTAATCAACTCTTCATACAGATGTGCTGTGTTTTGCACAAAAAGCAATAACAACAAAAAATGCAAAAAATTCAAAATCGTTTGCTACGCTTAGCTTGAGCTACAAGTGCCGCTGTGCGCAAAAGGCAACAAATGAACAAAAAATACACACACACACTCACACACATGTACGAGCATTGCTACATAGATGGCAGCGAAATGTTATGGGAAAATTTATGTTCGTTGAATAATCCAATTAATCCATGTGGGTGGAATGTTCTCGGCTATTGAACATGATTCAACACAGCTTTTCAAAATTTTATTGCTTTCGATGTGCAACGACGACCACGAGCAGCATAAACTGCCGCAAGCATTGATGTGCGAGTACAAAGCTGCATTTCTAGGAACGTTAGTGTATATATGTATATATGTATATACATATATCTCAGCATGTAAATTTAGGTATTTGAAATAAAAATACTTTACCTACATGTATTCCAAAAAAAAAAAATCAGAAAATAAACCTGCTTTACATGTAACGCTTCGATTTTTTTCATGCCGCAAAATTTAATTGGGTTATTTATGAACATTTTTTTTTTTTTGAATTTGTGTGCTTTTCCTTTAATAGCACGAATTAGCATCGATGTGTATCGTTGGTTTTGGTATATATGTATATGGATGGGTTTAAGAAGTGATGCTTTGAGAGTGGATGACAGCTAGAAAAATCGTCATTTTGATGGTTGTTGCAAAAAATGCGGGCGAAGCGTATGAGCTGCCTTATATTGGTGGTCTGTTAGAGTGTTGCTCTCTGAAAGTAATTTTCAAATTCTGCATCTATAGCCACATATATGTTCTCTAAACTATAATTGTAGTTCAAAACTCGAAAAAAGTCAAAAAGAACTCGCAGCAGCCTTCCAAGTCATGTCATTAGCTCCATTGACTACCTTCAAAAATCTTCTACCTTCAAATTCTCTGGACCAGGCTAAATTTTACACATATATGTATAACTGCATTTCACTTTCCTACAAAATCTAGAAATGTCAAAAGATAAGTGCAATATTAAAAGGTATTTTTTCAGACGTGTGGTTTTAAAAGAGACAACCCTTTTTCGGAATTGATATTTTTGACAGCTGATACTTAATTTATGCTAAGTTTGGTTTTCAGTTTCAAAAAAACAGACCTTCTCCACGGAACACCACGCTTTGCAGTCGTTCAAATTTACTACCAAAATAATTGTACGGTTTGCACGACACGAGTTCGCGAACTTTGTTTACTGAGAACGCTTTCTATTGGTGGAGTCATACCCACTTATAAGCAAAATTTTCGTATTCGAAGTGATGATAATCCAGCAGCCATTATCGAGATGCTGTTAGCTACTCAAAAGGTTACTGTTTGGTATGCTCTATGGGAGTTATTCTTCAAAAATGAAGTCGGCCATGAGGTTACAGATGACGGTAATGCTATAGAGCCATGCTTAATGACTTTTTCGTGACTAAATTCGAGGATATTGATGTGAACGACATTTTGTCGTTTGTCTACGCACAAAAGCCGAGACGATTGATGCCTTCGAAGATAATATTCAGCGTGCTACTCGTGGTGGTCATTTGGTCGAAATCATTTTTTAAACATAAAATGGTATAGAAAACCTTTCTTTATAGAAATACTTTTACAATCACATCAAATTATATGCCTTTTATTTCTTCTTGAAAAACGTATGCCTAAAATAAACATCCTTTACTACTGTGTTCAAATTGAAAGGCGAATTTTGTTCATTTCCTTTCCTTCAAATTAATCCCCTCCCGCTGCAATACACCTATGCCAACGAATTTTCCGGTCATCATAGCACTTGGAAAAATCCTACGTCGTGATGGGTATCAGAGTCTTCTTCGATTCAGCTTCTATATACTCAATTGAGTCAAAACGATATCCTCGGAGTGCTCATGTGAATTTGATGAATAGTCAGAAGCTACACGAAGGTACATCAGGCGAATGCGGTGGTTGCGGCACGATATTAGTTGAAAATATGGCGAAATGATCACGAATAACCAATGCAGTATGAGGGGGAAGTGAGAACATTCGCACTTCTTTGTTCAATAAATTCATACATAGTAAAAATCGAAGAATTCGCTTTTAGAGCCTCACAAAACGACGCGTATCCCAAATAGTAATGAATATTTTGGCTTGAAATTTAGCATAGATATCACTAACAGTACTACCAACTTACAGAAAAAAAATACCGAATCGAAAAACACGCGAATTTTTCCTTTCATCTTTCGATTTGATCACAGGTATATGCAGCATTTCAGCTTATTCAAGCTCCGATTTAATAATTTACAGCTACATACTCGTACATATAGTTTCAGCTTATCTGACATACCAATACTTTGAATTGTATTCATCTGATTGTTGCTAGTGCCACCAAAAGTAAGATGATTGCACCGTAGAAGTAAAAAATTGAGCATAAATGTGTTCTCGGTTATCTCAATATACTTTCGCAATATCTCTACCAATGTCAACCAAACTTGGCGAATATAATTGCCCTGAAAGCTGAATGTTATGGTGTGAAAACGGCCAAAATCGGACTAAAACCACGCCTGCTTTCAATACAAATTTACTTTGCACTATTAAAGTCAAGCGCCACTGATTACAGTAGTCAAAACTTTCCAAAAAGAGTGCTCTCGTGGGGATAATACATTTTCAAGCCCTCAGATCGAAATTTGATTGAAATTATTTGTCAAATACGCATAAAAACGAGTCAATAACTCTTATTTCATATACTTCTATTTAACTAATATAATAGGGGTGTTCTTTTGCTCTTGCAAGATTTCAGATTGCAAAAATACTATACCGAAATATACAAGGGCACGAGAGCACCCATTCCAGAATCTAGTGATATATGAACAGCTGATTAGGTCAATTTATTGTGAATGACTCTTATGCAATGCTATTATGAATTGGCGCACCTTCTGCATACATTTTTGACAAAAAAAAAACTAAACTCAACTAATTTATAATTTAAATAAAAATTATAAAATCTTTTAAAACTTACCTTCCTCAACAATTTAACGACGTAATATGTCTTTATGTAAAATGACGGCTAAAACAGGGTTGTAATTATATTTTTACGTGACACTGTACGCAAATATACATGGGTTTTGGTCTGACATATTTTACAGCCATTGCAAATAATTTTCTGCGTGTGTTTGTTGCTGTGTCGGTGCACCAAGAGGAAATATATGCAACTCTTGCACCGAACAATGGTTTTGCAAGAGCAAGAGAATACCCCTGATAATTTTCGATCTTCCGGCTGACTTTATAGCACAAATATCAATCAATATGAAAGTTATTTTATTGAAAATCTGATAGCGTCTTTCTACAATAATTACTAGTCCTTATGTTGCAAATAGTTATAATTTGGTAAATAGTTCAGGCAGCCCGCAAATACCTTAAATAGTGCAGCCTTTTCAGACAAAACTTGATAAAATTTGGAATATGTAAGCACTATAGCGCTAGAGAGTTATTTTGTTCGAGGATACAAAGTATTAATCCTTATTAACGAAGGGTTTGAGATGGTTCATCATATACATATATATAAATATAAGTAATTTTCTGTCGCCGCAAATAGTTTCCGATATCAGCCTAATGCCAAGAATCTAATCAATTCAATAATAAGGCACTTGTGATCTCCATAACCATTTTTAGAAGTATTTTGTATATTTTCTTTAAATTTTTCAATAAAAAATGTCGGGCGTTTCTGTTTACTAGTTCAAGGAAAAAACATTTGCTGAAATAGTTGGTTATAGATCTAGTATTTGATAGCGCCGATATCAAAAAACTTAACCGTTTCTCTGTTCAAGAACTGATAGCGATGACTATTCATTTTTTGGAAGCAAGAAATAACAAATTCAATGAGACTTCTTCCATAAAACAAGTTTTGCATTATCCATTTGCCCTCTAACATATATAGTACCTGTAATAGACCAACCAGTGGTCGGTAATATTCAAAGAAGACCTCTGCTAGTCACTCTTAACAGGTCATGTACAAATATCTTGGTGGTGAAATTTGATAGTTTTAATTTGAAAGACCTCTATGATGTCTGTTTGCTCATGCCACTAATTTATTTTGAGTAGACTTACATGTCAACCCTTTAAAGATTTCTTAAAATAATGTTATTTATAATACTATCAATTATCTTCAGTAATATTAATTCAATTCAAGATCACTAGCTAGACCATATCTCACACATATAATTCGAATATTTTAAAAACTCCCAGTGTGTACCTAATTACTTTCGTACATTGAACAAACACGTTATTCGAACGTAGAATTTGAGATACAGAAGTCTCCACCCAACCACTTCTTACAGCACGCCATTAGCTTTTTTTTATATTTTGGCATAAACCCTGTTGCTTTTCGATAAGATTTTCAGTGCAAAAAGTGATCACTATTAATACAGCATGTTTGCCATTTTCTTCGAAACAGATAAAATGCATAGATGACTGCCCCATATTTGAGCAACTCCATTCGAACACACACATATATCCGAACGTTGGTTGACGCTGTGTAGTTACGTCCGCTTGTGGTTCGTTTGTACAACGGTAATCAATTTTTGCTTGCAGTTGGAGCTTTTGGCTTCACAAGACACTCACACACATACACATATGTACTATACATGTACTTTTATGTCGTTTCATATCGGGTTTTCCAGTACGGATGATATGATTTCTAAGTGTCGTTTCGGCCATTTTTAATGTGTAATGGCCGTATTTAGTAATGTTTCATATTTCATCATGGAAAGATATTCGCAAGTAGATTCAAGCTATAGGACTTGATATAAAGGAAAAGGTACTGAAAAATTGGGTTCTTCGAAATCGTTCCTGCTATAAAGTCGTAGGGCCATTTGAATCATGTATTCAGAACTTAATTGTATCGACTGTTCTTCAAATGAAATAAAAGATATTTGAATTTCCTTAACAATTAATGCTTTTATTTAAATAAATCATATCACTCTTATTGGAAAGCCCTGTATATAGCAATATAGCAGAATTCGTGTAGATACCCTGAGACCAGTGTATTGCTAGCGTCCATAACGTGTTGCATGCTTGCATATTCTCGCACATATTCGATTACTATCCTCCGATGAGTGCTTTGCTTTAAAATCTAATTCCACTTAATGAAGGTAAAAGCAACAACGTTTACTTTGATTTTCGACTTTACTAAAATATTGACAAAACAAAATTGATTTTTGATTTTTTTAATCAGAAAATTTGGTTTTGTGCCAAGCTCAGCAAGGACTTAGTAGTACCTGTGAGTGAATATGGAAAATATTAAATAACAAATATTTCTATTAAAAAAAGATAATAAAAATATGAAAAATATAAAACTTTGTAGCTCAAAGAAATATTTATTTAAATTTCAGAAGTAATAATATTCTGGAATACTTTAACGGTTTAACAAACAGTCAGGAGAGTGACTTTTCGACCGCAATTAAGTGGTGTTTTACCAAAAGCAATTGGGTAGTTTAAACAAATTATTTGTTAGAAGAGGCTCTCACGAAGGTGAATTTATTTTTAGAAAATAATTCAAAACTCGGTAAAAATAAAATTCAAGTCTCCAGAGTGTTAAAATGTTTTTAAGAATTACTTGTGACGAAAAGGTCAACTGAGCAGACAACTTAGGCTTCCTTCAGCTTATTTAAAGCAAAATTTCATTAAAATAATGGTTAATTTTATGCTTTTGAAAAAAGAAATAAACTGTGAATTTCTTCTAATATACTTAAAAGTAGTTTTTAGTGCTTTAAAGGTGGCGAATTTGAAATTGTAGTCCTTCAAATGTAGTACAAACTCGGTTCAATCAAATAGAGAAATATTTTCATTGCTTTATTTGAGGAGCTGACTAAGATATGATGTCTTTTTAACTTTATATGTAAAGTTAAATATTATATTTATAATATTATTATAATATAATTAAGTGTTAGGTGATGTTGAAAGCGTAAAACCGTTTCTCTTGAGCAATAAACAATTTTACTTAGCTCTTTTGAAAAAGCAGCTAAATAAAAACTCAAAATTTAAAACCATACATATATGAAAACGTGTTAATACAACACCATTTATTCTACGATACCTTAATTTGTTAACTGTTTTACCAAATACAATTTATTTCAACCAAATTTGAATGCATTAAAAAGTTGCGTATACGCACTGTCCAACCTTTAGGGACTATGCAATAGTTTTATTTCATCTTCCTTTCTAAACATGTAGCAACCAAAACAAATTATAATTTAAATAAATAAATTTGTAATTTATTCAGCAGCAAAATACGATTCATCATTTCTCGCATCATTTGAGTATGATAATTTGTGTCAACCAATCAGATTTTTGAAGCTTCTATTCTCTGTTTGAACTGCGGTGGAAGTGGACTAAGGACAATTCTTTCTTAACTGTTTAGTCAAGTACTCGCATTCGTATTTTTCACGATTACTTTTTCATTCGAATTTGTTGCGCTCTTTTCCGACGCTCAGGGAATATTTTCGAACTTAAAGACGCATTGCGCAGTGAGAGCAGAGAATTTTTTGGTGAGAGCTAGTCAAAAATGAGTGTTATGGTACTCAAGGCATAAAAACGTGTGGGAAAATGTTGCTATAAAGTAATTCTTTAGTTTTTTCTATAATCACAATATCGTAGTATTTATAATATCGTTTATTACGTCGTTAGCCAGTTAACTTGTAGTATTTTTAAAGCAGCCCATAAGCGATTTTACAGGCACTTATGATGGTTTTAAATATATTTAACTCAGTTATTAATATATTAACTGCCAGATATTGGGGCGTGAAAAAAAATATTGAACTTCTTCATGGTGAGAAGACAACTGGTTATACATATCGTCATCTAAAATGCAAAACAACGTATCATCAAAGAAATCGAAATTGAGTCTTTTATTGCTTATGATTCACTAGATCATATTACGTATATGTAGCATTAAAATTTAAGCTTTCGCTGTTAGAAATAATCAATTTATAACCATTTTAAAACCATACATAACCATTTATAACCAAAATAACCAATTTATAACCAAAACTCAAATTTTGTTTCAATATGAGTGGTTTCTATTACATCGTTTTTCCTACGCCAGTAAACTTATGAAACATCTCTCCCAATAATTTTATTACTGCATTGTATTGAATTTTTCCAACCAGAAAATGTTGTTTACTTCGAATGATTTTACATATCGTAAAAACAAAGCACTTTGCACTCACTCTCTCTTACTCCTTTACAAAAATATATTATAGGAAGAGAACATGGAGTATTATGGTAAAGTGAAGCAGAACGAAACCTTAACAAAACATTGACAATGAAGTGCCAATATACTAACTGAGAAATTGTATGGTATTGTGGAACAAATAAATACTTTAACAAATATAGTACTTGAATTAATACTCAATATTTATTAATCAAAAATAGCAGTGCGAAATTGGCTAATACCGGAAATAGATGTGCGCTTTGTTCCCCTAGACTACCTTGTTATACACGGTATAAACTACTCAAATTATATGTATTCACTTTTATTAATTGACAAGCATTTGTTTTGTTTAAATACCGAACAGACATTGAGTTAGCAAAACCAAACACCATTCGAACAGTTGTTTACTAATAGTTCCCAGGAGAAACATTAACACATCAGCAGTTGTTTTTTTTACCTCCGAAGTATTTGGTTAGATGGCGGGCTGATTGTTGGCTAACTGCAGGATAACTGTACACAAAGGATTTAATGAGGATTGTATTGCAAAAAATTAAAGTTCACGGTTGCGCTGAAAATACTCTGTTTAATTTGGCGGGAACTGTTATTAGATATGTTAATTTCCGTGGTTAGGTTCACCATTTTTCTGCAAAGTCATGAATTTTTTATATTTTAGTTGTTATTAAAGCGCATACATACGAACAGATCGCTATTTTTGGAAAGCTTCAATAATATGTTTGCTAACCATTCGATTGGTAGTTGTTCTACTCTCCAACTACTTCAAAAAGGAGAGCTAAGTAGCTTGCAGAGACTGTAGGGTCAGCTTTAAGGGCTTTGGTGTCATATCATTAACTGAGTTCCTGGTTTGAGTTGCTTAATAGCAGGCCATATTTCTTTTACACTGAGTGGAGACGATGATATTGATGAACAATTACCTGTGTATCTAAGTTAACGTTGCAATTTTAAATTTGTGGTGGTTAACTCTTAATGCAGAGGGTTGAGAATTCCCGAAAACTGTCTGAACCATTTAAGCAATGTATCACGAGCCTACATTTTTCCATTTTTAAAGTGAACTCACGGTTCGATTTGATTAACTAACAGAAATTGTTCTTGCAAACGCCTTTACCCGTGTGTAAAAACTATATAGGGATCACATTGATCAGCCCCCCTTCAAAAACTCTCACCAAAATTATTTTAAATTGAAGACCTGCCCATTTTCAAGGTTCGCTGAGGAAGCAACAATCATTCTTCCACTTATATAAATAGATTGTGTTTTGATCATATAGCCACATTTCGTATTATACTGGATGCCACAACGAGTGGCAAGCAAATATCCACATCTTTTTCATAGACTTACTTAAGGACGCTTTGCAATCATATCTGAAACTCCATATATACAAGAGGTTTTCCTCCTAGACATCATCAATGCTCACTATGTTGGCTTGCAAGCTCACCGCTGCTCTTTTTTTGTTGTTTTCTACGACATACTGAATAAGTCCACGGATTTACAGATGAACATAAATAAGCTTAGCAAGTTTGAGACCAAATTCATTTCTAGCAACACCGACAACTAATATTTATGATTCACTGTATAGGATAAGGAATATCTAACAAAATTGACTTCTGCTATTCAAGGAGCAAAACTAAAGCTACTGTAGTCTAGTTGGAAAAACATCAAAAATTTTATTTTCGCCTTAAGATACATTTTGAGACATCACTTTGATTTCTGCTTCAGTTCTTTTCTCTCCAAGAAGCTGCTCATTTGTCGGAACAACCGATATCGGATCTATTTCTTCTTTATTGGAGATTCCAAGCGAAGCCAGGTCCTTCTCCACCTGGTCCTTCCAACGGAGTGGATGTTTCTTCTTCCTCTGCTTCCCCCGGCGTCGAATACTCTAAGAGCTAAAGGGTATTCATCTATTTGGACGGCATGGACTGGCCAGCGTAACTCAATGAAAAAAATCAATATGAATGACGAAACTCATAGGTTTTTGGAGAGGCTTTCTTAGAGGTGTCTAGGAACCTATTTTTCAGAGTACCAAACGAAAAAAAAAATTTTGTTTTTTTTTAATCCACCCTAATGTGCATTGATGTTTGACGATGAATATCTCGTAAACGCTTAATTTAATTGAAAAATTATGTGAGACCATTTTTATAGAGCAGTAAATTTCCTACAAAACTATGAGTTTCATCATTCATAATAATTTTTTTTCATTGAGCTATAAAATTAATAAGAAATAAAAAATTTTCCCAAAAATAATCGAACTTTAACTGTTAATATCTTTTAAACGGTTGGGTTTACGAAAAAATCATGTAAGACTTTTTTTGTAGAGCATTCAATTTTCTACAAAATCTAAGGAATAAAATATTTTTTCAAGTAGTTGGAGGCGAGATATAAATTTTTCTATCTGATAATAAGAAAAAATAGAAAACTGTATGTAGGAGGACCTTCCCGTTACAATTAAAATCTCATATTTGGAGAGGCTTCCATAAAGGCGTCTAGGAACCTATTTTTCCGAGTACCAATCGAAAAAAAATTTTCTTTTTGAATCACCTTAATGTCCATACTATGTCGTTATATTCATATTCATATCCATACCCATATTCCATCTCTTATCCATGCTCAAAATAACATTCATATTCACCTCTATGCTCATAATAATATCCATAGATAACATTATCGCTTTTCTTTTAAGCGCTCAAATTCATACACCAGCAAGCACATGTGAACGAATCAATACCTTTTCACATAAAAGCCTTAAAGAGAACTTAGTTTGTTTCAAAAGTTTCCGCTGCACTCGTTTATATTCATTCCCAGGCTCTCTCCTTCTCTCTCCCGAAGGCATCTTCCAACAACTCCATTCTTAACGTGGTCTTTGTAATCTTTATCATCATTTTCGCCAGCGTCAGCCGCGCGTCTTTTGCTGCCGCATTCAAAATGATTGTTAACCCATTCTCGAGAGTGTTCACACACATTACATTGTTGTTGTTGCTTTGTTCATCCGCTCGTTGATTTGTTTGTTCCGCCGCCGTTGCTCGAGTGCAGTTGCAGCGGCGCGCTTATTTTGCGCCCTTTATCGTCGCATTTCTTTTGTCTCAACTTGTAAGCGGCTGCCACATTGTTGCAACAAATGGCGTCTGCGAAGTGAAATACGAACGCACACACATACGGACGGATGAGTAAGCTTTTGCAAAATTTTCGCCGTTCTTCCGTTATTCGTTTTTCACTTTTCTTTAAGTTTTACTAGTTCTCAGCTGCGAACAGTCATTGAACCTGATTTTGTGTAAATTTGTTTTACTTTAAATTTGGTTATGCGGCAATAAAGCCTTCGATACATATGTACTTACATACAAATTTACTTTCAGCGAAACTTTAAATATTAAAGTAATTTTCTAACTTTTAAACGTTGACCTAATTTTCGCGCGCCTCGAGTTTTTTGTTTTGCTCCTACCTCCTTTTAATCCCCATTATCCAAAGCGCGCTGACTTCACTTGTTGTATGTTTAATATATGTGTGTGTGTGTGTGCATTTCGAGTGCTGTAAAATACCGTTGCACAGTTGGCTGCACACTTAACTGTAAAAGTCAAAGTCAGTTGTGCCATTTATAGCCCCATAATGATGTCGCACTAATCGCTACTGTGCACACTTTTACGCATAAGTGTTCTTCTGAGAGTGCTCCCACACACCCGCACACTCACACGTGCATATGTACATACGCAGCCGTACTAATATGCTGAATCGCTTTAAGCATCACGATTAGCTTACAAAGTGCTGAGTGTTTTCCGCGTATAATCATTTTCGCAAGCATTGTGGCAATTTACCTCAGGCAAATTTTCAGCTGAAGTACGAGTTCTAATTATAAAGGCTACGCCGTTTACTCCCAAGAAGTGTGGATGTAAGGATGTACCTACATATACATATATAGATATGTATAGGTATATATAATTGTGTTGGCATGATTTCGCGGAATTTGTATGGAAATGCCGGTACAGGAATTTATTCTTATACACAAATAATAAATTGGCTATTTCTGTGGGTTTCTAACCCAAATGTTCCTTTAACGCATTACATGGGCTTACGGGTTTAAAAATATCGATTTTTTTTATTGTCTTATTAAATTCTACAACACCTCGAGAATATTGTCCTAAATTTTCAAGATACAACCTTGAGAACTTGTGCGCTCGAGGCAAGCTAGGCTAAGTGCGCCGTCTTTAAACGCAATTTTCTCGAAACTGTGTTTTTGAAGTCAGGGGCAAGATTTCTAGAGAACTATTCAACCGATCTCCATGAAATTTTATACAGGTCTTTCAGATACAATTCTTGAAGACTTGGATGAAGGATTTTTTCGATTAAAAAAATGTCGCGAAATTTTAATTATTTCGTAAAAATGTTTGACAAACATCCAATTTTCTGTTTTGACTTCCAAACTCTAATTTTAGGTTTTAACTAAAACGTCTATTTTTCACATTTGATGATCCAATAAGGAGTTATCCTGCCAACACGGCCGACTCTTGTTCCGAGGGTCCACCGGAAATGGCGTCGCATTGGCGGAGTTTAAAATATTATTCTCCAAAAAGTTTAGAATTTCTTTGTTAATAGTGTATGTTTGTAACAATAAAAAATTCTAATAAAATATTGAGTAGTCGAAATAGTCTTTTCGTATTTCAAATCAAACTTCAACTTTTTTTTTAATTTATATCAATGTCCCATTGGTCGACCACTTTTTGCCATTCTTCCGCCAGAGACATTATTGCTTCAGTGTTAATCGAAATTTCGAAATTACCAATGTAATTGGTAGCACTGGAGATGTACAACTGCAGCCACATCCATTGACAAAATACGAAAAGACTTTTTTAACTACGAATATTTAGTTTTTTATATGAGAAAAAATTGTTGAAAAAAGGCAATTTTTTCCTGGAGGAAACCCAAGTAACCCTTTAAGTTTTATAGAAAGAAATGACGAAACTTCGCGATAGAAGAAAAAAAATTTTGTTACCCGTGTCTAGGCTGAAACATTTTCACTTATATTAAGTACAATTTTTATTAAGGTCACTTTGAGCTATTATAGTCTGTATAGTACCAATATTTCATCAAATTCTCTGCGCACTTTTTATAAGCCTTGGCTGAGAAGGCATTCATTATCTGTAACACGTGACTTTAACGGCCTCAATGGACTCATGACGCGTTCACGATATGGTCTTTTCAATTTCGAAAATATAAAAAAGTAAACAGGTTGGCAAGTGTAACGAAGACGACCGAAGCTTCCCATAAGTTAGGTCGTGTAAATGGAATTGCTTCACGTAGGCGCTTCAAAGCGGCCAAGTAGTATTCTTCATTGAACGTTTGACCTTGTGAAACGAATTTACAGGGACCACACTAAGGTTATCAAAGGTAGCCATGATCATAATATTGATTTTTACCCGACTTGGACATGATTTTTTGGTTTGGAATCATTCTGGAGCCGCATTCGCTAGTTTATTTGACAGTTTCGAAATCATATACTAAACTTACGTCTCAATACCAGTATGGATACGTTCAATTAATGTAGGGTTTTCATCTGCGTTGCTACTTTTTTCCAACGTTTTCTTGATGTCGTTTTTTGAAATAGATAAGGTTTTTTGATGATTTTCTAAGTTTAAGTGTTTAGCATTGAAATTTTTCGGCAAAAGTTGCCAGACAAATTTTTCTCGTCGAAGCAAACAGCTGTTAAACAAAGAGTGATTGACATATGGAGTTCAAGCTTCTTATGAACATAACAAAGCTTATATCTTGAAAGAATAAAGTTCGGGACAGTCAGCATAGAGTCAACGATTTGGATGTCAAACGCATATTGCTGGGTCGAAACTAAAACGCGTTCTTTGCTGTGGCAAAGAGCTCATTGGATCTGTTGAAATTCCTCGCGGATCAAATAGATTTTGCGACTGCCTAAGTACTAGCATCTTGTGATGACTAGCTGAATGGCAGTAAACAATAAAAAGAGAGCTGAACTCCAACCTATTTTCGATGGATAATAATGGGAAAAGAACTCACAGTTCCTAGCCCGCTATTGTCAGAGAGTTTGAATCAGCATAAAAGTGCTTCGTAAAACTTAAAAATTAGACTATATACTTCCTAAACTCTATCGAATATACATATGATCAGCGAGCTCAAAGTCATTTTCTTAGCTCTGCTATCAGAAAATGGTTGTCTCTTAGACAGTAGAGGTACTTTAGTAGCCATATTAACGCAGTTTTGAAACTTCAAACTAGCTTTGCTACAAAATGCTCGAACTGTGTACTCGTATTTGCTCATTCAACTCGAAAGAAGCTTAACGGCCAACTGCTACTCCAACGGCTGCCCAACGGTCCTTAATGGTATGAGTATTTTTGGTGGCATATTGATTTAAATAAATAGAAATGGAGTCGAATGTTCTGGGAACCATTTCATAATTTTTGGAAATATACACACAGAAGATGTTACCAACTATTTTGGGATGTTTATTACGATTAATAGTAGGTCTTTATTCTCCGATATAAATAAAAGTTGACTTCAGAGATTTGATGTATCGTTAAAATAGGAACCTTTAAATAAAATTTAAGCTAAAATTCAACGTAAAAACCTTAAAATAGATATTACTTCAACATTAGTCGAATATTTTATTCAAATGTAAATTGTGTAAGTACAAACAAAAAATGGCCCAAAAGCCATTGGCCAGCTGAGAAATGCTCAAAAATAATACAACTTGAAAATCATAAAGCGAACATTTTTAGGCCTGAATATATTAATACTTGGCATTTTCCATTAAATTACACATCAAAGCTGACCAGACAGTCCAGACACTTATATAAATTTCATTTGCAAATGTGCCCTAAGTGGTTTTTAATGTGTTCTCTCTACAACACACAAACTCTCCCACACTCCACACGTCTTCGCTGCCCAACCACCGCTGATGCGGGCAACCCAAAACAGTTGTCAATGCTAACGAATCATAATTGCTGTTATACGGACGGACACTTATAAATATACATAAGTTATATACGATGCGGCGTGGGTTGAAGTGCGGAGCAGCAGTGGCAGTGGGGAAACATTTGTTGATGTGTTTAATTTTGGGTAACATGACGTAGATGGTAGGAGAAAACAGAAAATCAGAACAAGACAAAAGGAAAGAAATGGGTGAAATTATGAATGTTATTGGTATATATAAATAAAATAGTACTAGGTTATGATTTGTAAACAGGGTGCTTCAAAAGGTGAAAAATGTTTGTTGGTAAAAAAATTTTAAATATATAAGAAAAATTATAATTAGTTATAAATTTTTAATATTTTTTAAATTTTGAAGTTTGCCACCTACATATTTTAAAATTTAAAATTTTCTATTTATAGGATATTCGAACATTAAAATAAATTAATAAATTTTCAATATACAGGAAAAATTATAATTAATTATAAAATCGTAATATTTTTGAAATGTTGAAAGCTGCCACCTGTTTTAAATTTAAAATTTTTTAATTTCTTGGATCTTTGAACATTAAATTAAATGAATATTATTTAAAAAAAATTCGAGAAAAATAAAATAAATTAGAGTTGCCACTTATCTTACATTTTTGGATTAAGAATTAATAGGACATAAGAGAACTTCAAAAATTTCTATTATTTTTAAAATTTCTTAGTTTTCTGTTTGAATTTAATTTAATGAAATATAAAATTTGAGGGTTGCCACCTATTTAAAAAAGTTTAGAATAGAATTGTATATGAAAACTAAACAGAAAAAAATAAGTAACAGAAAAGTTTACAAAATAAAATAGTTTTTTGCAGGGTTGCCATATTTCTATAATTTGAATTATATAAAAAAACTAAAATAAACAAATTATTACAACTTGAGTATGATATGAAAATTGTTAATGATAGCTTTCGGGTGATAGTAGTTAGAAAAGTGTTGCCACCTGTTTTATTTTTTTATGAAAATCAGTTTACAATAAAGACAATTTTACAATTTTCTTATCGAGATATAGATTTCTAGAGATTTTTGTTGAATATATAGTCATATACCGATACTCCCACTACCAACAACACACACTTCTCTCTTCATTCTTTCTTTACCTGTCTTACTTATCCTCTCATATCTCTTTTTCTCATTTCATAATTTCCATGCTTGCTAGTTGATCTTTCTTAACCTAAATTCTCTCTTTCTTTAAATAATAATAACAACAACAATAAACATTTGCACTCATTAGTTTTAAGCTCACATACATTATGTTAACTTCCTAGCTGTAAGGATTGGAAATTGGAATTAATTAATAAAGTTACATTCGAAAAGAACGGACTTGTTATTGGCGCAGTCGGACGCGAACTTAAAACGCTAGAAAATAAAAAGTTATTTTTTTTATTTTTATGTAAAGTAGTTAAATACTTTAAACAGTGCGAAAAGTGCTATGAATAATAAAAAAATACACACAGAAATTTAAAAACAAAAAGTGTGAAGACTTTTACAGAAAACCCGTTTTATAAAAATTATAAACATTTCTGAATACTTAAAGTGCGTAGAAGCAACAAAAACAGAGATATTCAATTAAATTAAAAAAAAAAAAAAAACTGTCAAGTTAATTTTTTGTATTACAAAAAAAAAAAAAAACAAATAAGTAAAAATAACAATTATTAAGGTTAAGGTCACCTTCAAATTGTATAAAGGTCACCTTAAGGACAAGCGAAAGAAGTTGAGCGAAAACGGTTCTAATTAGAAAAGTTTTACAAAAACATTTACATACATCAAGCATACTGGAAAGAAGTTAAGCGATAGCGGTCTAATAAGAAACATTTTACAACAACATTTTCTCTTTGGTGAATACCTAAAAGGTCACCTTGAAAAAGGAAAAAAGCCGTTTTGGATAGACCAGAACATTCGACTACAAAAAACATCGTTACTACAGGTATTTATAAAAACAACATTTCAACAACAAAATTGCATATCCAACTGCAACAACTAAACGCCAACAAGAAGAAGAAAAAGCAGCTGTAATATAAATATTGCAACAACAACGCACCGGAATACTTTTGAACACTGTACAAAAACTCACAGTCAAAATGGACAACTTAGATATGAATGCTAAATTTAAACTTATTTCTACTAATCTTTCTAGCATACTACCATATGATGGTAATGAAAATTCATTGTTAGGGTTTATAGAACGAATTGATTCTATGATCCCAATATTAGAGCCTTTTCCAGTAGATTTTAAAATTTTACTAATGGGAAATATAAAAGATAAAATCGTTGGCAAAGCAAGACAATCATTACTAATCAATGGTAATGTTGATACTTGGCCTTTGATTAAAAAAGTATTAATTGATAACCACGGAGAAAAAATTCGTTTGATGAATTAATCGATAAAATAAGGTCTTGTCGTTGCGATTCAACAATAGAAAATTTTTATAATAAACTTAATACTTTACTATGTCGTTTAAATAATGCATTATATTTTAGTGAAAATAAGATAAATGGAATTAATTGTGAAAGTAATGGTAGAATAGCTCTCAATTCTTTCAAATACGGTTTACCAGAGCCAGTTAAAAGTATAATAGTTAGTCGAAATCCTAAAGATTTAAAAGATGCTTATGATATTATAAAATCAAATGGGTATTTAAAATATAATAATCGATTAAATTTTTGTACTAATTTTCATAAGTATGAACAAGAAAATAGCAAAAAAATAAATAGATATTCGAATGCAGATCGGTTTTACAACAATGGTAATAGTACTGGACAAAATTACAAATACAAAAACTGTGGTGAACCATGCAACAATAGCGTTAGCAGGGGACGCTACTACAACAATAACACCAATAATGAACGATATCAACAGCAGTATGGACAGCAATATGAACAGCAGAATAATAATAACTTATACCCAAACCCTTCGGTACAGTCGAGGTTTACATCTAATACTCGAAATAGTGGACGAAAAATTTTTTCACAAAATCAATATCAATTTGCTACAAATAATAATATTTCTTCGAATAATGATATTCCTCACCAGTCATCGGTCGAACCAATGGAAATAGGAAATTTTCAATTAGTAGCCGAAGAAAACTACCCTATATAATTGTAAACACGCATATAAGGAAACTAAGATTCATTGTAGATACAGGAGCGGAATTTAGTGTAATAAATCCGAAGTTATGTAGACCCCAATATGCAGTAAAACCAACAATAAGTTCATTAAAAGTTTTGGGAAGATATATTTTAACAAAAAATCAATTTCGTGTACCACTTTTTAAAGAATTTAATAAAACTAACTATTTTGTGAATTTTATAGAATACCCGTTTCATAATTATTTTGACGGCATTATAGGGAATAATATTTTATTTGATTTAAATACAATAATTGATTACAAAAATAGGAAAATAACAACAGACGATGCAACAATGCCTATATACTTTAGTGAAGAAGAAGAAAATTCTCTAGAAGACTATATAAGAAATCAAAGCTTACAGGTACTTAGTTGCGAAGAGGAAATAGAAGCAAACTCAGTGGTAAAGTTTGCCAAACATTTAAACCCAAAAGATGAGGAAGTTTTAAAGACGGTTTTAAATAACTATCAGGACATTTTTTACAAAGAAGGAAAAAATTTGCCTTTTACCACGGAAATTAAACATAGAATAATAACGAAAAGCGATACTCCAATTTACAGTCGACTTTATAGATATCCAGTGGTACATCGCGCAGAGGTAGATAGGCAGATAAAAGATATGTTAGCGCAAGAAATAATCGTTCCGAGTAATAGTCCCTACAATTCGCCATTATGGGTTGTACCCAAAAAGGCAGATAAAAACGGAAAACCGCAATGGCGTGTAGTTATTGATTATCGAAAACTTAATGAGCAAACAATCGATGATAAGTTCCCAATTCCAAATATGCAGGACATATTTGACAAATTGGGAAAATGTTGTTATTTTAGCACCATCGATCTGGCGAAGGGATTTCACCAGATTGAGGTACACCCTAATGATAGAGCCAAAACAGCTTTTTCAACGGCAGGTGGTCATTATGAATTCACAAGAATGCCGTTTGGTCTCAAAACAGCACCTGCAACATTTCAGAGGCTCATTAACTATGTTTTAAGAGAACATATAAACAAGATTTGTGTCGTATATTTAGATGACATTTTAATATTCTCTACAAGCTTTGAAGAACATATTCTTTCCATTAAAAAGGTTTTCAATACCTTACGAGCTTCTAATTTAAAAATTCAATTTAACAAATGCCAATTCGCTGAATTATCAACAAAATTTTTGGGACATGTCGTGTCCAGAGACGGCATAAAGCCGGATCCCTCAAAGATAAAATCCATCGAAAATATGAAACCGCCAACTAGTATTAAAGAAATAAAACAATTCCTAGGCATGACAGGATATTATCGTAAATTTATACGGGACTACGCAAAAGTAGCTTATCCTATGGTGAGACTTTTAAAGAAAAATGCTGTTTTAAATTTTCAAAATATTGATTTTTTAAACTCTTTTAATAACTTGAAAAAACTTATAACCAGTGAACCTGTCTTACAACCGCCAGATTTTAGTAAAAAGTTCATACTTACCACCGATGCTTCGCAATTCGCTGTTGGCTCTGTTTTGAGTCAAAATAGTCACCCAATATGCTACGCTTCTCGTACCTTGTCGGATCACGAAATTCGTTACTCTACTATTGAGAAAGAAGCCTTAGCCATGGTATGGTCTGTGAAACATTTTCGAACTTATTTATATGGTCGAAAGTTCATAATACAAACTGACCATAAGCCTTTAACTTGGTTGCACAATATTAAAGAACCTAATATGAAGCTACAAAGGTGGAAAATTCTACTAAATGAATATGATTTTGAAATTACGTATATTAAAGGAAAGGATAATACTGTTGCTGATACTTTAAGCAGATACATTGTTTCGAATAATGGAAATTTCTTAGATAGAGATATATACAATAATTTTGGAGATAGTAAAATTGAAAGTAAAAAAGTAGCATACCATAGTCCTACGTCATTAGATGCAACTGTACACAGCGCGTTAGAAGATAATTTAAAATATATATTTATAACGGAAAGGAGTATCAATTGCTACAAGAACCAAATCTACTTGAAATATGGCCAAGAGGAAAAAATATATTTAAAAATCGTAAATAAAAAGTGCCAAACTCACATAACAGTGACTCAACATTCTGACCTAAAAAGTATTCTACAGAAATGTCTCATGAATAAGGGCGTTGTATGTATTTTTTGTGAAAATAATGAACTTTTTGTAAAATTCCAATATTTGGTTGTAAATTTCTTTGAAAATAGCAATCTTAAACTATATAAATCGAATATTAAATTAAATGAAATTACCGATAAGAATGAAATATTAACAATCATAGAAAATGAGCATCTCCGTAATAATCATAGGGGTATACAAGAAGTTTTCCTTGAATTGAAAAATAAATACTTTTATCCTAAATTATATAAATTAATAACTCACGTAATAAATAATTGCTCAATTTGCCAAATAGCTAAATTTGATAGAAAACCAGTTAAAATGCCATATCAAGTTACAGAAATGCCCACTCATTTTAATGACATAGTACATATAGACATTTGGTTTCCAAGCAGAAATATAATGTACCTTACAACTATCGACAAATTTTCTAAGTATGCCACTTTTCATAAGCTTAATGATAGAAATTGGATAGCAATTTTAGCAGCTATAAAAGAGAGAATTCAATATTTAGGTAAAATGAATAAAATTGTGTTTGACAACGATAGGTGCATTCTACACAGTGCAGTACGTTTGTTTTTAAAGGAACAAGATATTCAAATGCATACTACCACAGCGTATTTAAAAACTGGAAACTCTGACGTAGAACGACTACATGGAACTTTAAATGAACATCTAAGATTAATGGAGGCTTGCAAAAAAAATAGAGATTTAACTTTAGAAGATAAACTTTTTAAAATTTTTAACTGCTATAATAATACAATTCATACAACAACAAAAATGAGACCCATTGATTTTGTAATAAAAAATTTTGATAAAGAGTCCATTGAAGAGCTAAGTAAATTGTACGAAAAACAGAAAGTTGAAAGGATTGAGAAATTAAATAAAAATAGAGATCATGAACCAAAGGAATTGGTAAATAATATTGTACTTAATAGGCAAATTCCTAAAAATAAACCTAAATACAAAAAACTGGTTGAATATAATAGAAATGGAAATTATGTTACCGACATTTCAAACAATCGGAAAACAAAATATTATAAGACACAATTAAAAAGACGATATAAGTTTCAAGAATAAATAATTACTAATTTAGAAATATTTATATTATTTATTAAGTAAAAATGTAATTTTAATTTGCGAGGTCGCAAATATCTTAAGAGGGAGGAGTCATATACCGATACTCCCACTACCAACAACACACACTTCTCTCTTCATTCTTTCTTTACCTGTCTTACTTATCCTCTCATATCTCTTTTTCTCATTTCATAATTTCCATGCTTGCTAGTTGATCTTTCTTAACCTAAATTCTCTCTTTCTTTAAATAATAATAACAACAACAATAAACATTTGCACTCATTAGTTTTAAGCTCACATACATTATGTTAACTTCCTAGCTGTAAGGATTGGAAACTGGAATTAATTAATAAAGTTACATTCGAAAAGAACGGACTTGTTATTATATGTACATACCAGAAATATGTACATACATATGTAAGTATGTACATATATCTAACATGATCTGCAAACTGTTTTGAAAAATTATTCAAATATTATCTTATTAATATACTTACAATGT